>JAKKIK010000669.1:0-25534 GCA_024500135.1 Heterodera carotae | reverse complement strand
TGACTATGAATAAATTTTTTTTGGAAAAATTACAGATTTAAGGAAAATAATCGTAATCGGAATTCTAGATAATCGGATTTAATCGGAATTAATCGAATTTTGGGCAATAATCGTAATCGTTTTTTTAATCGTTTCGGATTTTTGGCCATAATCGTAATCGGCCATTTAATCGTAATCGGATTTTATCGGCTCGCGACATCCCTGATATATAGTCAATTGCTATTTAAAGTTAATATATTTGAATAAGAGGTCATACTTTTATTAGTTCGTTGTGCTGTATTTTGCTATCCTCTGCTGGTATCGTAATTTCTTTTATAAATCTATGTTCAAAAACAAATTAAATTCATCTTTATCGATAAGAAATATTGATAAAATTATATGAATGAAAAGAAATATTAAGTTATATTATAAAAAAAAAATCAGAATTACTGTGGGTTTTTGTTATAAAAAGAAAATCGCAATATCGATTCTCCGAATATGTATCAACATTTAACAAGCACTTTGAATATATAAATGTTTTGAGAAAAATTAATTTATTGTTGAAACAATGAACGAAATTTTATATGAGATATTTAAGTTTACAAACGACATATTACAGTTGTAAAGAATAAAAATTAACCAAACTCTAATAAATATCACTGTCACTGAAATTATATTCCACAGCTCAATAGTAGATTTGCAAATAGCGATGGGATAAAACCCAAAACGACGAGACTTCATTAATAATATAAACAAAATTTAGATTAAAATATTAGTCTCCTACACTTGAAAAATTTAAAATCAAATTATAAGGCAGTGACATACAAGCTCAAATGCCATTTAACAAGCATTTTATTTTAGAATTAAGAAAGTAATGGATAACAAAAAGAAATAATTAATTAAATAATCTCTTAATCTCAACATCAAATTTATAAAGCTAAATAATGGCATAGTAAAAATATAAATTAGTGCCTTTTGCCGTGTGTACAACTCAACTACCTATAGCAATTAGCTAGCATAGCTACATATGAAGCTGGGCGGAAAAATCGCGAGGACTAAATTTAAAATATGCAAATAAATATTATTAAGTCAATAAATCAAAAAAAAAAGTTGTAAAGATTTTAATCTCGATATTTATTCTTAACAAATATTTATACCATCAAATATAATAAAAGCGTAAGTGGAATATTTGTACTTCTTAACATTATCAAAGTAAACAATAATTTTTATAACCTTATAAAATATTAAGATTTGTTGCAACAATATATAATTGATTAATTTATAATAAGCAAACTCTGCAAACGATTCGTCTTCAAATTTGGCAAAAAGCATCGTATAAATATTATATTCATAATAATTAAAAATACATTACCAAAATATAATAATTTTATTTCGAATAAAGCTATTAAAATCGGCCAAAGTGAAGCATTTGAATTTATGGAGCGACAAGTGAATAAAAGGGTACTTAATTTATAATTAAAATATTCTTGATAAATTCAGACTAAATCTGAGTAAAAATTTAATTAATAACCAATAATATTATTATGCAAATACTAGTAAAATTTCTAATCTTAAAACAAATTATTAAATGGTTCAATGATTCAAACAAATAATGAAAAAGAGAAAAGTAGCGAAAAGATTTATAAAACAATGTAATTTGCGAAATTAACATGTTAATCATTCTTCTAGAAGAATTAACCTTAAAAAAAGACAAATCTAAGAAAGGGCAAATGCGAACCTGCTTTACAATGACTACAATTATTGAATTTACCAATGACTACACCTACCCCCCGTAAAAAGCTAGGATAGCTATGAAATTCGGTGGAAAAGTCGCCGAAACGAGGAAATTTTGAAAATATTTATACCAACAAATAAAATTAAAGCATAAATGGAATATTTGTAATAAGAAAGAATGACAGCAAATCCAAATACAATAAAATTTATTTTTTAAAGATTTAGATTAAAAATTAATGAAAGTAAAAATTTATTCAACAATAACAAGAATTATATTCGTCATAAAACATTTAATCCTAAAGGATTCAAATAATAAGTGCGGATTAAATCAATTTTACCATTTTCGCTTTTAAAAAATCCAAATAAATTGTTTATAGTTCAACACACTTGGGAGCAAATTTATAATCTTATTTTATAAAAAATTTCGTGATATAAATTAATTGTATTGCCAACGCTGAGTGCAAAAATAATTATTGAATGCAAAAATCAAATATAAAAAGTATAAGCTATTAATATCGGTGAAAGTGAATTAACAATGTAAGCTTATTGTAGATTTGCTCCAGCAATGTAATATTGGAACGCCGATTACGATGAGCACAACTAGATTGCCCTACAAGACTGCGAATCGTGAAAAAACTACAGCAGAATCTAATTTATTTCATTGGTTTTCACATAAAAATATAATTACTTAATAATTATACAATAAAATACACGACGACAACAAAATATCATAAATAAAAATGTAAAAAGTTAATCATATTAAATGGTAAATATAATTGTAAATAAAATAATAAAACGTTGAAATTGACAAAGCAAACAGTAACTTAAAAACCAATTAATTTAAAAGCCTAAATAATCTAAAATTTTGTAAAAAATATTTTATAAATAAAATGTAAATTAATAACGATATAAAAACTAAATGGTTTAATGACAGATTTTTCTGAATTATTCTTATTCTCATTGAAAATATATGAAACATTCTATTTTAAGCCAAAAAACTGAAAATCAAAATAAAGAAAATAAAGTTTTAGAGTGGTTATAAATTTTTATAATTATAAAAACATAGAAAATATCAATAAGAATCAAATATTATTAAGCAGAAATTAAAATTTCTTTTTTATTTTACTTACAGTTACTTAGTTAGGGACAAGCAGCAGATGATGATGAATTAATGGAGAAGAAATATTGCGCCTAAAAATCAAGTAATAAAAACTTTTAAAGTATTTACCATTTAATCCCATCTCAAATGATGATATTATAGCAAGAATAAATCAATAGTTTTGCCTACTTTCTTTAGTTCACTAATATGTTTATAAAGTTAATTGTTAAGAAAATGCGACAAAAATATTCAGCTAATTTTATATTTGAAGAATAAACAAGCTATCACACTTTTCTCTGCACTAAATACATAAGCCGCTACACAAGATAAATTGACAAAATGAAAACATTTAAAGATATGATATACATACATACTTACAACATTAAATTTTATATTAATCAAACAAACCAAGCTTCTTCACAAAAAAATGAAAGGCAATTTCCAAACAATATACAAGCAACACATTCTACTTACTTTAAAATTTTTAACTAATTAAATGTATTTAATCATCCAAATACGCATTTCTAATCATGAACGAAATCACCAAGAAATGTTGTAAAATTTAAAAGGTTTAATTATACACTGAAATTCAGTATATCATGTCTAACTCATCCAATGCTCTCCTGGAATTAAACAGTTCACGTATTAAAATTAAAATTAATCTAATTATAGAACTTAATTTTATTCAGTTCCTAAAATATATTTTTGATTATACAAAAATATATATTATTGAAGTATTGAATTTATCAAAATCATGTCTATTCTCAAATCAAGACGAAGATAAAATAAGTTGCAAAAAAACATTTAAGCACATATATATTGGTGAACCTAAGTCAATAAACCAACTTGAGACGATTCTTAATCGAAGCCAGATTATGAGGAGACATTATGTAGAAAATTTAATTTTAAAATATTGATCAGAATTAATTTCGATAATAATTGCACTTCATTAAAAAAAAGAAAAATGATCTGAATCCAAATATAAATTTTAGTCAATTAAAAATGAAGTAATTTTATTGGTTAAACAAAAAAACCAAAATCATAAAAATAATTCGACTAGACTTATAAATGTGAAAATTGAAAAAACCTTAACAATTAATTAAAAATAAGAAATAACAAGTCATAGTTGGTATAGTACAATTGGTAAAAATATATAATAAAAATTTAATAATTAAATGGAAACCGAAACCAAGACCTCGAAGAATTTTCTCAGCGCGCATGCACTTCCACGGAGACTTGCAAAACTGAAAATTTGAAATACCTAGCGATTAAAACAAAATACTTGCAATATTATAAAGAACAACAATAGAATTATTATTGTGTCGGCGGACTTGAAATCTACGATAATTACAATTTACGATATATAATAAAATAAGAAATTAATACGGAACATCAAAAAAGCAGTAATTATGCGTTCAGATCCCAAAGGTATCTATTTGGTCCAAAGCAGCTAAAAAAGCATTAACATATATAAACATTGAAGTAATAGCAAAAAAGTGCATAAATTATACTAACACAAATAACAATTATTTAATTAATAGTTTTTTTAGAGCTTAATTTATTTAAAAACTAAAAAAATTTGTGAAAAACAGCTAAAGAACAGTGACGCAACGACACAGTACAAAATGAGCAGATGAGCGTACAAGTTTAATTGAATAAGTTTTTTAAAGACATAATTCACAAATATTTTAAAATTTAGTAAAAATAAAAATCATAAACAAACAAATAAAAGACATGCACATGTCAAATAATTTTGGCGACGGATCGCTCCATGAGGTCGAACACTGTTACGTCCGCGTTCATTTTCCTGAAAGCTAAAATTGAATAATTAGATAGCAAACATCAGTAAAATTGAAAATTAAACAAAGAATATGCGAGTAAAACGTACGCTAATTATTTAGAAAAATAAGAATTATATAAATAAATATTTAAAAAAGCACAAAACAATGTAACAAAACTTATTTTATCTTCTGTTATAAAAATAACGAAAATTACAATTAGCAGAAAGAAAAATCCTTGTTGGGTAATCAATTAATCAAAAAATATGCACGGTGACAAACCATTTTTATTCGGAGACAAATTGGGCGACAATATATTTAATTAAAAATAAAAAATCATTAAATAAACAAATTAGTCATAGCAATTGCACCTGTCAAAAAGCATTTACACTTAAAAATATAGAAATATCGGCGACCACTTGAATATTCGTGATAATAGTATAAAAACAACCTGAGAAGAAAATATAATTTAGACGACATTGAGTTAACGAAGTAAAGGTTTTAAAAAGGGTAAAACTTCAATAAATAAAAACCGAAACAACATTTTAATATAAAAACTTCAATTAACACGCATTTAATTGAATGGGAAACAATTTATAATTCTTTGATAAGGTAAATGTTGCATCCAACTTTAAAAAATAAACCCGATTTTATTATCCATTTACTAAAATTAAATTGATAATCGTAAACAAAGACAGAAAAAAAGATAAGGCTTGTTGTTTCTAGGGAGAAGCATAATCCTTAATAGCGAGGAAATCTTATTGGAATAATCAAAAACAAAAGAAGGTCCACTATTTACAATTGTACAGAACGACCAAGAATAACACAATCTTGGATTCTCTATTTATTATGTTTATAATTTAAAGGAGTAAAATTCAACAATTTCCATAAGGTCGAATTGATATTAGACTAACAAATAAGAGAAAATAATGAAATCGTTCTTGAAATTATTAAATGAAATCGTTCTCAGGACATCACGAAATTTCGACCAAGGAAAAAAAACTGAATATTCAAGCAAATAACGGTATCAAATTATGAATATTAAGCCAAAACATGTAATTAGCTCAAAATATATTTGTTAAAAAAAAATTCGATTTTACTAATAAAGATTTTTCATTACAGTTATTTTTTGAAATTCAACAAAGAAAAAATATATAACCAAAAGTTAATGAATATAAAAAAACAAATTCTGTCAATATTCAAAGTAAAAAACCATCCAATTTGATTACAAGTTTTTAATAAAAATAATCGATGTTCTTAGTTAAATTCGCTAACTCGGTTGTTGAAAATGGATGTTATTTAAAGTAATACAAAATGCATGACTTGAAAAACTTGGAATGAAGCAATAATTAAAGTCTTACCAGTGAAAAAAAATATTTGAATGAGTCAAATACTTTAATATAAAATATAAATGTGAAAGGCTATTCAAGCATAATTAATTTTAACATCTCGAACCAACTGCCGATGCAAAATTCGACGTGCGACGGATATTACTAAAAACCTAAATAAAAATTTAATTAATTATTAAATTTTTATTTTATAAATAAATAACCAAACTCTTCTATTATTCAGTAATATAATAAGCAAAACTATGAGAAAATATATAATGGCATGAATGCATTAGGCGGTACAATAGTCAAAAGTTTTAGGACTTTTGGCCAAGCCTGAAGTATCCAAAATGGAACAAAGATTTTCAAAAACAAAAGATAGAAATTAAGGAAGGACAAAGTGCAACAATATATTGCTAAAAAAAACCATTATATAAAAATATTTCAAATAATAAACTACCTAACTTAAGATAAAACCAAATTAAAAATAAAATTAAAAATCAAAAAATAAAAATAAAAAATTAACCGACGCATCCGGTGGCTTGGTCTTTTTAGACTACGGAAAGGTTTATATATTTTAAAATAACTTTATTTGTTGAATTGCTAATAAACGTAGAGAAAAAAAAAGACAATTAATAAACCATTAAGATTTGAAATTGATAAAACGTGAAAATAATGCAGTAAACAAAAGTTAAAATAATAACCGATAATATAATTCGATCATACAAAAATTAAAGTTAAATAATAAAAAAAGAGCATAACTGACTAAAAAATAAAACCTTTCGATTCACTAAAACATATTTAAGCCATTATAATAATGAAAATGTTACAAAATTCGAAAAAAAACTCACAATGTAAATATTTAAAAGAAATGCTAATTTACATGTTTGCTTTCAGAAAAATTAAAAAAAAATGTTCAAGGAGGTTAAGTGAAAACCAAATTGTTTTCCAAATAAATATACAAACAACAAGCTAAAAGTTTTTGGAATATAAATTGCATGTTAATAATGCGAGTTGAAAAACTGAAAAGTGTAATAAAATAATAAAAATAAAAAAATATGCACAAGAATTTTCATCATCAAACATTATCAAGCAGAAATTTAAATTATCTTTTTGTTCTTTTATTCAGTCTGTTTCCTAATTATGGACGAGTAGTAATTAATAGAAAAGGAATAGAGCATAAAAACAAACGAAAATCTTAACTTCTTTATAAAAACTAGTTAGCAAAAATTAAAATTTAAATTGAAACTAACTAAAATCAATTTTAGAAAATAAAAATTTGAAACATATTTTGATAAAATATTAATGATTATTCTAAAAAATAGTAAAAAACAATTTAAATAAATAACTGTTTTGTTCGTAAATAAAAGGTTAAATTTAAAATTAGAAGTTAATTGTATTTATTCGATGAAATGATATAAAAAAGAAAATAATAAGAGGTTTTAATGTTTTTCATATTCAGGAAGAGAAAAATGCTGCAGTGAAACAACCAAATATCGAATTACCACGATAAATTTTTATACAGTCATTTTAAATTAGGCTAATATATCATTTATTTCAAAAACAATACTAATAATTTATTTTACTATTTTGTTTTTTATTTGGTCAACAAAAAGTAAACAGAAATTTTTATTTTTTTAATTGTAAATTTAAAAAAACCTCTCTGGATTCGAAACAAATAATAATCATGAACTCAAATTAATAAATTTTAAACTCATTGCTAAAAAAAATTCTGATGATAATTTGGTATAATAATTTTGACTAAGTTTTAAATTTAATTAGGTTTACAGTAAATATGATAACAAAAAAAAATATACCATTGATGAGAAGGAAGGTCGTCAACCGTGGCTTTTGCAGGTTATGCGCAACAAATGGCAAAACAAAATAAAATTAAATAAAATAGGTATATTAAATAAAAATTATAGCGCAGATTCAAAATTATTCTTAAATTTTCAAAATTTATACCAACTAATATACATAATCAAAGCGTAAATGTAAAAATTTATACTTCTTAACATTATCAAATAAATAAAATAAATTAAATATAATGTCAGATTCTGCAACAAAAATATATAATTGATTAATTTTTTTTGTAAGATCCAAACATATATTCTAAAGCAATTATTTTTAGTAAAATGTAAAAATTAATTAATCTAATGATGTTTTATCTTTGTTAAAAAATTAATTTTTATTATATCAAAAATTCTGAGTGAATTGAAAATGCAGTATAAATTCATGATAGGAATAAAAATAAAATTGAATATGTCAGTAAAAGTCCAAAAGATCGAAAAAGTTGAAATATATTCATTATGAGCAAAACAAATTAAAAAATAAAAATTACCAAATCAAAAGATGAATATAATGGAACATAGATTTGTTCACCAAATTTTACAATAATTAAATTAATCAAAAAAAAAATCAATCTCAAAAAAAAATCCCTCTAAAATCATAATATCTTGATGAGAATAGTAAAAAAATTTTATTATTGGCTGGATAAATAACCAGTGACATAATGCAATAAATTTGTTTAATTGGCAAGCAAAATATATAAATGACAGCTTAAAAAAGTACGTTCGCAAATTAATCTAAAGAAATAGCATTGCGTTGCTCAAACAAGCCAGACGCTGGCTATAGAGGAAGAACGATTAAACAAGTTGATGGATGATATATTTATGAAACATCAAACTGAATTCTCGATAGAGGTGGAGGACCAAGAATGAATACAAGATGATGGGAAGCAACGTCGCAACAACGGCAATAATCCAACATTTGGCAAGAATTTGAAACTTAAAAAAAGCTTTAACAGACATAAATTTAAAAACTTAAATATACAAATTGAAAAGGTATGTTAAAAAGTTAAAATGCACCAAAAGTATTTCAAATTAATTATAAATCCGAATAAAAAGAAAACATATAATACACATACATTTAATAAAAGTAGTCGAATGAGTTGATTCAAAATGAAAAACTTAATAAATTCAAATATTCATTTAATTTTGTTTTAAAAAAAAATTAAGCTATCACGCTATTTACAGCCCCAAGTTACATCAAGATACGCGTTTAAATTTAATGCAACAAATTTAATCATGAGATTCAAAATATTCAATTTAGTACCCATAATAATAAAAATAATTTTCAAAGATTTTGAAATGTAAAAATTATATTCATACACTATATTTATTTAACTCAAGGAATTGCCAATACTTGATAAAAAATTATTTGGTCAGAGTGAAAAATTTTGTAATTATTTCTATTAAATGTATTATGGTGCGATAAAATAAAATCTTTCACCCTTGTTGTGCAAATAATTAATTTCATGGGCTTGGTCCAAAGCAGATAAGTAATTAAACCCATAAACATTAACATAAACAAACATTGAAATAATAGCAAAAAAGCGCATTAATTATACTATCGTACCGACAGAATAACAATCATTTAATTGTGATTCTAACCTAAATTACATTCTTGGTGACAGACATGTGTGTCACTTGAACACAATCATAAATGAACTGTTGTTGTCTTCAGAATGGCGAAAAAAAATGCAATTCTAGGTTAGCAAATATAGAAATATAAAAAAAAACAATAGAATTAAAAACTAATTATTGTATAAGCAACTTTTAAAACAACAAATTCCAAGAAGAGGGATTGCAAGTAATTTGGCGATATTTTACGGTTAACACAATAAAAAAGATAAAAAAAGTTGTCGACCGACATTCATACCTAAACAGTCGTATAGCCAAAAACAGAAAACAATAAATAAAAATAGCAAATCGGGAGTCAGGTCGGAAAACTATTCCGCACTTGTTCTAAATACCAATATTTGGAATCAATATAGTTATGTCGTCAATATCAATTAAAGATCACTAACATTCAATTATTTGAAGCATTTCACCCAGTAAAGCAGAACCGACAAATAACAATTATTTAATTGTAATTTAAATCAACTTACCGAATTGATATAAAATAAATTTATTGTTGTTGCCTCGTCTGTATATTCATAATGAAGCAAAGAAAAACGCGATTGCAAAAGCGTGGTAACTATAAAAGAAAAATTTTAAAAATATATTTCATGGTAATAACATTTATCGACAGGTTAAAAAATGTAACTAAAAATTATAAAAATCTTTAAATTTGTTAATCAGAAAAATTTGACCCAACGAAAATTATTTAATGTAAATAGTTTTAATATGGAATATTTGTATAATATAATAAAACCAAAAACAATGACTGATTACTAACTTTTAAAGCCACTGAAACGTGGATAACGCAAAAATTAATTTAAATAAACAAAATTAAATTTATTATTGTTAAGTTAATATTTTTGGCGGAGTAATAATCAACAAAGCTATAATAAAAGAAGTAAATGTTCATTAGAATTTTAAACATAATTAAATGTAATATATTTTATGAAGTGAATAACAAAAATAAGAAAACACAACCATAAATCACAAAGAAAATAAAATTCTTTTATTGCCAATGCTGAGTGGAAATTTGTTAATATACTAAAATTTATATGATTTTTTGATGCGACCCAAACATAGAAATAATAAAGCTATTAATTTTTGGTAAAATATGAAATTAAAATTAATTAATCTGATGATATATAAATGGGACGCACTAATAAATGCAAGCGGGACATGATTTTGCTTCGTTAACGACTTCTGAAGCATGAGGCGGCTGCCGCTGTTCCATAAAAACTAAAAGCTAATACGAGCTCTAACATGATGGCATGGATATCTTTGTTATTTTAATCTTTATAATACATTAACAAAATAAAAGTAAATTGAAATGCAGTGAATAATGCATATAAAAAAATTAATTAATCTTTCATTAATCTTATATTTTTACGTCAAAAAAAACTCAAAAATTTTTTGTTAAAATTAAAACCACAAAATTCACTAACGAAAAAATAACCCTATATTTAGAAAGTGCGGATATTGAATTAATAATTATTTTATCAACAATTTTAGTATTAATTATATATTGTTAGTATTTGCCCAAAATAAAGTTGCACTAGAAATTTAAATGATAATCTTTTTATTTATTTAATTTTATTGGCATAACAATAAAACAATTAATGAGATTACCGTAATTTCTCTATTAAACTTTTTTATTACTTTTATAATAAATTCTCACAGAGTTTATTTTATCTTAATTAAGATACCGTAATCTAAAATAAAGTCCCCGGGGGCTCTAACTTTCAACCCACCTCAAAATGGGGGCTTTAATTCAGGGGGGGCTCTACTTCAGGGGGGGATTTAACTTTCAACCTTTTTAAAATAAAATATGACAAAAATTGAAGATATTTTGGTCTATTTCTAGTAAAAAGTCCTTAAAATTTTATAGTTTTTTTACATTAATTTGCCTCAATGTTGAGAAAAAATTTTGAAATTGATAAAAAATACAGGTTTTTTTCCAAAAAAAGTTCACATTTTTTTTGAAATTTTTATTTTTATTAATATATACATGTTTTATTTGTAAATTACCTATTTAACTAGGTAATTAAAAATATATTTATTCTAATTTTTATTCTTCAAATTTAATTAAAACCTTTTTAAATTTATTTATAATTTTTTTTTATTAAATATTTTTTTTAGATGTGCATATTAATCTTTAAATTATAATTTTAGTTAGGTAATTAGTAAATACCCTTTTATCTATTAGTTAATTATTTAATTTATTTAGAGTACTTACAATTTTTCATTTAATAAACTATTTAATTTTATTTGTATTTTTATTTATTTATTAGTAAAATTAATTTTTAATGATAATTTTTGTTTAACGCGTATTTAAATTAGGTAACCAATTTATATGAGATTTATTAATATCCTTCTTTTTTAATAATATTTTACATTTAAATTTAACATACCGATGTAAGTATTAGATTTATTTCTAGATATATTTCTACTTAGTAATAAGAAAGTAATTTCTTTGTTTATTTAGCATTGTTTATTTTTTTTTCATTAATAATTTATTTAAATTTTTATTTTTATAATTAAAATAATTTTAATTCTGAGTGGGGGCTTTATTTCAGGGGGGCTCTACTTCAGGAGGGGCTCTAACTTTCAACCCTCCTCAAAAGGGGGGGCTTTATTTCAGGGGGGGGGCTCTACATCAGGGGGGCTTTAAATTTGGAATTACGGTATGTAAGTTACTAAAAAAAAAATTCAAAAAACAATTTATTGTAAAGTAAAGATTTTTCAAAACATAAATTGGCACATAATGCAAAACTGAAAAATGAACAAAAAAGCAAAAAAAAAACCTAAGACATTAAATTAGATTAAGAGCAAAAACAGAAATTTACGGGAAAAAACAAATAAAGATTTTAACATTTTTTGTCAGTTTTTTAACTTTCTAAATGTAGTCTCACATTGATATAAAGATATATCAAAAATCGAGTATAATGGATCAAAGTAGTTTTAAATCAATAAATATTCTGGAAAATTACCAAATTATATGAAAAAAAATCAACGACTCGTCGCCTCGAACAAACTGACGGAGGACGTCTAGACAAATATTAAAAAAATGTCAAAAAATGAAATGTTTTTTTATGTGCATTTAAAACGAAAAGAAATCAAAAAAATATACTTTGAATACTTTAAAAGTGAAAAATTTAAAAAATTACAAGACTTCAGGCCAACCAATTTAAATTAATTGAATTTAAAAAATTTATCAAAATGTTTAAAAGGCTAACCTATGTTTTTATCAAATTAAAATTATTCATTCAATTTCCTAAAAGGATAACCAAATAAAAGCGTTTAATAAAGAAAATATAAGCAGAAATTTCCAGGATATAATTTGAATAATATAAAATTATCAAAAAAGGCTTCAATCATTATTATTTGTTAATCACTGCTTTAGCGACAAAAGGGTTTAAACTATTTAAACAAATTTAAAGTTGGATAGATTTCAAAAAATATGAAAAATTTGGGTTACCTGAATTGACTATTCAAATTGCCAAACGCCGACATGATCATGATATTTAGCTGGAAGAACTGCATAAAGTAAGTACGCTGTCTTTTCTCAATTAAATTTAAACAAAGGTAAGAATTATTGGTTTTTCGAACAAAGTAAATTTGGCTCAATTTTTGAATACAGTAAATTAGCAAAATTTTGAACGACACATAACGACCGGCCCAAAACTTTCTCCAATTTGTCTTTGGGTCTGCCTCTTGGCTTAAAGCACGTATTTGTCCTTGTTCTTGCTTTTAGTACTAGGTCGACATTTTGTCTACAAAAAATTTATTCGCATTTCAATTCTTGAACCCATTATCATGTTACAACAAATTTGGGAAATTTTCAGCAAAAAATTCATTAAAAAACTTTTATCTTAATATTATTGTGGTAGGTATTTGTGGCAAAATTTCAGCTCTATTGGTCCATTTTGGAAATAAATTAAGTGAAGAAAAAAATGCTTAACCATATTTTTGTTACAGACTCTATGATTTTTATCGCCAATTATTACTACTTGATAGCGAAAAAATTTTACGTTCCGGCAGTACTTTTAGTATGTTCCGATCTAAAAATCTTATATTGTATGTATGTATAGTCACACTTAAATATTTTCAGGCAAGATCTTAAAAATAAAAAAAGAATAATTAAAAAATGCTGTTCAAATAACATTGTATTTAAAATTTCTCACCAAAATTGCATTCAAATCACCTCGATTATCAAAAACCTTCGACAAAAAAAACAAATTTAGTTTATCCAAATCTGCATATATATTAATTAGCTTATCAACAACAATTATGTGCAAATTTACAGAATGCAAATGAGACATTGCAGTGTGCAGGGGACAGGCAGAAGATGCAAAATTAAATATTTATTTTCGAAATTAATTCATTTCATTTGTTCAAATATGCAAAAATATCATTAAGCCTATTGACATCAACAAACAAATAGTGTAAAATGATAGTTCGCTATAGACTATGTGTATTAAATATTGTGGGGCTTCAACAAAGTAAATTATTTAATCTCTCCATAATTGCAAAAGGCAAACCAAATATTAAATATAATTAATATTCGAAGGGCAATTAATATCAACTCAAAGAAACGGACATCTTAGATTTAATAACAGCTACAATTTTAAAACTCTTCTAAAAGTTTAATAGAAAAAAGGAAATACAAAGGGAAAAGCCATTAAATTACTCATTCATGCCAATTGCTTAAAAACAAAAAAAAATCAAATTTAAATAAAACAAAAAAATGAATGGTAAAAAGGATAAAAAGAGCTTGATTTTATATAATTTAAAAAACATTTTTTGACATAAAAATTACAAGACTCGGATGAATATTAATTTATTTTTAAATAAATAATAGGTAAAATTAAAATTATGCATTTATCTAAAAAAGCATCAGACAAAATCATATTCTATGTATAAAGTTTACGTTTGTTAAAAAATTCGAAATAAAACATAATAAAGACTGTTATGTTAAATACAATATTAAAAACACAATTTCGCACAGATATATGTATATTAAGTTATTTACAGGTGAATAAAGGAACAATTAATTTTAAAAATTAAAGTTTTACAATGTTTGCAAAAGTCAAGAATATGCTTTTTGAGCGAGGGTACTTAAGCTTTGCAGCTAGATTTTGAAATATTGATAAATAAATTACAGCTATATTAATCAGGATAGCCTCGACCACATCGACAAGACGACCAGCTTATCACACCCGACATGTCTGGCCACGAGAATTATTCAATAAAAATAATTTTAATAGTGAATTTTTTTAACTGTATTAATATCAAAATAACGACTGGCACTAAAACGTGGAAAGCACAAAAATTTAAATAAATTAAATTAATATCCCTGGCGGAGTAATAATCCTGAATTTTTAAAAAATACTTTGCAATATTAAAAAGAACAACAAACAGTTAATATTGTGCCGGCCGGCTTTCAAATTACAATATTAATAAATTTACGAAATAAATAATAAAAAAAAGTAATGAATATCATAAAAAGCAAAATTAAACATTCAGAGACAAAGATATTATCGTCAAGAAAAGAAAAAAAAAGGTATAACGTCTACGAGTATTTTGGCAATACATTTTTACCCAATTGGGTTTTACAATTAACGAGATAATAAAAGTGATAAAAATAGATTTAAAAATAGTGGCATCGCAGGTCAGAAGCAGAAGATAAGCGATCGGCCCGAGAGCATTTAAAAAAATATATAAACATTAAATTTCATCTTATGAACATTAAAATTAAAAAAAATGAAAATAAAATGTTCTAGATAAAAACAACTTAATCTGACGAGGACTCGACCCCCAGCCAAATTCTAAGAGGAATTGAAACAATCGTTCAAATTCAATAATCTAACCAATAATGCAATTCATCGAAATCATTGCATCTCAACAAAGTATAATGTGATGTCTGATGATTAGCGATACCAATGAAAAGGAATACAGGACACTTATTTTGTTAGCATTTGCAAGTCTCACCAAATAAACCAATAAAAACGAAAACCAGAGAACTTTTAAGATGAAAATTTTTAAAAAAAGCAAAATTAAACTTGGACAAAATAAACTTTAAAAGACTTACAAATCAAAACATATTTTGAATAATTGTAATTATTTATGAAATAATATTTAAAAAAGAAAAAATAATAATAATTCAAAGTTTAATATTTACCATATTCAGAAAGTAAATTATGCAGTGAAAGATTCAATTATCGAATTACCACGAAAACTTTTACAAATTAGACTATATATCTAAATTTCACACGATATTCAAAACGAATAATGATAATGAATTCAAATTAATAAATTTTAAAATCATTAATTCTAAAAATTATGATACGTAATATGTTGTAAAAAATTTGATGTAAATTAAAAATAACGATTGTTAACTCAATGAATCAAAAAGAAGTTGTAAGAATTTTAAAATTTTTTTAAGTAAAAACAATGCATGGGGAAAATCTTTAAAAATGGCAAATGCGATCCCTGATTTACTATTACAAAGGTACAATTGTTTATGTCTCGGTAGGTGACGGTCGTTCCGGAAGAGGGCGCGGACGGATCCACTTATTATACGGAACGCGGTCCGTATAATCGGGAGGAAATGTTTAGAAAAATGGTCATGAGTATGGCCGGGCGCGCGATAGAGGAGATAGTATGTGGACGCAGTTTGGGGCATTATGGAGATCGCGCAGATTGGAAGAGAATGGCGCCTAAGGTTTTTTTTAAACAAAAATTGAAAAAAAAAACAGGCCAAATACAACAACTTTGGACTTTCGTGACAAATTCGCCGACTTCGATAATGCAATTAAATAATAAAATGGACAGTGTTCTTAAAAGAGTAAAGTTACCGATGCGTGGCTACGAAGAGCCTGCGACCGGTTAATGACAAGCCTTAAAGCACCTCGAAAATTTCAAAAAGCCCAAATCAAAAAAATTTTATTTAAAAATATTTTAATTAAGCTTAAGCGTATGAGGTTTTGTTGCAAAAAAAAGAAAACTTTCACTTTTCTAAACAAATCTATTTTTATTTAATTAAATACTCTTTATTATTTGTTTGGAACTAATATTTTTGCACGGATGCATGAGCGTAATTAAAGAATTCACTCATGTACACAGTTCATAAACATTTATATTGAAAGACGCATAGTTCCTTTAGCACAGTAAAGAGAATATTTATAAAATTAAAAAAATTGAATTAAAGAAAGATGTAATATGATTGATATAAACATATATTGATAAAAATTATTTCAGTAAATAAAATGCAACATTTGGAAAATCGGTCATGCAAAAAAAGTAGTTACTGATACACGAATAAAAACTAATAATAAAAAGCTCTAAAATAAATCTTAAGTTTAACCAACTACTTTTATTCTTAGTATTCAGTGTTTTTTAGGTAAATCTGCTAACAGCAAAAATTTAAAAAAAGGCTCAAAGATTGCGGAATTACAAAAAAAAGTTTACTTATTGAAACAAAATTTTACATAGTAATAGAAAAATGTAAATCAACAAAAAAAAATCATGTAATATAATAAATAAAATTTATAAAGCAGTTATGTCCGATTTTCGAATTAATCAAACATTGAGAAGAATTTCATTATAAATATAATCGTTCACCAATTTTATTAAAATAAAAAATTATTTAATTAAAAAACGGCAATGCTATAAAAAAAATAACAATATTGAGCAGCAGCATCATTATTATGCATCTCCAATAAATGAGCCATGAAAAGCATAAAAATGGAACCAAAAATTTGTAGACTTAAGTCGGTATAAACTTTATAAATATTTGGAGATTTTCATAGACAAAGTAAATTATTTAATCTCTCCATAATTGCAAAAAGCAAACCAAATATTAAATATAATTAATATTTGAAGGGCAATTAATATCAATTCAAATAAACGGACTTTAAAGCAGATTTAAATTAAACAGCCACATTTTTAAAACACTCTTAAAAGTTTAATCGAAAAAAAGGAAATACAAAGGGAAAAGCCATTAAATACTCATTCATGCCAATTGCTTAAAAACAAAAAAAAACTCAAACGAATTTCAAATAAAACGTAAAAAAACGAATGTAAAAATGAGCTTGATTTTATATAACCTAAAAAACATTTTTTGACATAAAAATTACAAGACTCGGATGAATATTAATTTATTTTTAAATAAATAATAGGTAACATTAAAATTATGAATTTATCTAAAAAAGCAGCAGACAAAATCATATTCTATAAAGTTTACGCTTGCTAAAAAATTCGAAAGATACCGAAACTCGCAACATGTACACAATTGTATAGAGAAATATTTTAATAATAAAGGAAAATAAAACAATTGTCAGAAAACTTTATATTTAAATAACTATCTACAGGCTTTTAAATATTTAACAAAAACAACAATAAAAATAATCAAGTCTCCCAGTGTGAGAAAAAGATTTGTCATTCCATTATTTAATGCTTGTTCAATATCACCGCCAGTTAGACTCAATACAAATTTCTAATCAATAAAATAAAGATTTACCATTTATTATTTTTTGTTATATAAATAATCTTGTTTCAACTAATTTTTCAAGTAGTCATAATACATAAAACTACATATAAAATACAAATGATAAATTAAATACTTATAAATCATTTCAAAATTATAATAATTTAATAAAATTCTGCGAAAAAAGATTGTTATGTGAGACTGAGATTTGCCTAAAACAAACCTTGGGTTGGTCAACCCAAGTGCAACTTGGAGACAACTGTAGTTGAGTATGAAGAAAGATGTATGAAAAAAATATTGATTTAAATTTCCTCTTTGTTGGTTAATTTAAATTTTAATAGCTAAATATTTTTAAGCTAAAAATATACAGTATCTACTGTCTTTTCCAACCCACATTTCAACAAAATCAATCCAAAAAGCGGTGCAAATTGGTACCGCCGGGTTAAATGTTTTCCAACTGAAATGAAAATATTTAATCGAACGATTAGTGGAAAATAAATTTTGTATATAATGCAAGTCATAAAAAAAAAGTATTGCCTTATATTAATATTAAGATTACAAAACATATATAAATAAATATTCTTTTACTGGATACTTTATAGCAAAATTACAAAAAAAAATTTTTTTGCTATGCGAAACTGCAAAATAATCTCTAATGCCAATAAAGAAGAAATGAAATAAAATAAATAAATAAAAATTGAATAAACATAGAGTTGGAATCTTATTTTTTAACTTTCATGTTTCGATGTATTCAAAAAGAATATTGTTTATAATCATAATACTCAGTGGACATTTTTTAAAATCGTCAAAAAAAATTATTCCAATGAAGACAATAAGTACACCAATATGTAGTGGAGAGCATGCAACAATTGCAGCACACACACCTGCAAATTGCAGGAAAAAGGATTTATTGACAAAATAGAAAAAATAAAAATAAATTAACAAATATTACGATATGTAAAAGAAAATCTAATAGAGAAAAATAAGACATTGCAGAAAATAATATTTCTATATTAAATATTAAATACCGTTAAATATAGTACATTCCAATAAACTATGGTCCTGCTTAATTACTTATCCGTTTTAACGTGAATTTAAAATAAGTTAAACTCTCAAAATTACAACCACTTTATAACATCATAACGAAATGTAATAATTTTTGCTTATTTAATAAATCAATTAATTAAAATAAATACAACAAATTTTAAAGTGAAAATACATTTGACAGTTACTATTAAAAAAAATGAGAAACTAAGAATTTGCTATTAAATAAATTATGTAACCCCGAAAATAAATTATCATAAAAGGGTCTACAATGTAAACTCAATTAAACAACTTCAACCCTCATTCGTGCTTTATAAATTTGAAATAAATTGATAAATTTAATTTTCTACAAAAATATATAACAATCACAAATAAACGCATTTTTAATTGTGTTCGCGCTTTGATTAATGAGTAAATTTGCATTTATTCAGTTTTGTCCATAACTATTTGTTAGGTTTCAATTTAAAAAATATGATAACATTCGAAAATTCTGCTGGTTTAAATATAAATAAAAAGAAAAAGCTAATTCACCTCTTTTGAACGCTGAATATCATTTTCAGTGAATTGCAGTCGTCCTGGTCAGATCAAATTGAAATGAAATGAAATAACTCTATAAATCCATTTAATATGCCTACGAAAAAGGTACATAAAAATACAAGAAAAAATTTAGCATAAAAAGTAATAAATAAAAGCCATTTACAAATTGTAATGCTTTATTATTAAAAAAGAAAAAGACTTGCAACAAAAATAATTTATATAAGCGACAGCTCAACCATTTTTTTCAATTCGACGAGCAAGAACCATGAGGAAAAGATATAATGATTGGTTTATACTACAAACAACGCATACAAATAAAATGCATTCATTAATCACTCATTCTTACAGGCAGAAATTGAAAATAGAAAGTTTAATTTAGAAAAAAATATTTATTAAACCAGCAGTAGGTTAAAAATTAAGAAATTCTTTTTACAACAAATTAGATAACAGCAATTTATAACAATAAAAGCAGACAGTCAAAGTAATATTAATATTTAATGTAAAAGCGTTGTGACGGCGGACATGCAATTATTTATTCTATAAATATGTAAAAATGTACATCAATATTTCATTAAGCAATAAAAACTAATCCTCAAACGATTAGAAAGTAAAAGAGAAAAACGAGAAAATTAAAACTACAGTAAATTTTTATTGGTTAAACTGACCGACTAATGACACAATCTCAGAAATATTATAATATTTGTTCGGAATTGCAGTAAGAAATTTGAATTAATAAAGTTAAAAATAAATTTACCTATATGTGTACTGAAGCTTTGCCGTCTGAGTGTTGTATTTTATAAAGGTTAAAAAAAGTCTTCAAAAACGTTAATAAAATTTTTGATTATAGTAAAAAAATGAGCAAAAATTCAATATTCAAACAGAAACGTGAGATTAAATCGATTAAAAATAAATTTATAATATGCTTTTCTTATATCTAATGTCGACGCAATAATAAGTAAAAGTAAGAAACCTGCCAAAAATGGTTTTTTTTCATTGAAATCTCAACTTTCATATACATATTGATAATTTAATAAGCAGCCTAAAAGACATATTTAAGAAAAATAAAAATGGAAGGTGCAATGGAGTCGTTGAAGAAAGAACAAAGCAATTTTAATTTACGAGTAATCCCATCGATTTATAAACACATTTAAGATTTTCATTGCTTGAAATGTCAAAT
Source organism: Heterodera carotae (assembly GCA_024500135.1). Classification (NCBI taxonomy): domain Eukaryota; kingdom Metazoa; phylum Nematoda; class Chromadorea; order Rhabditida; family Heteroderidae; genus Heterodera; species Heterodera carotae. Next base: position 4,912 of record JAKKIK010000669.1, on the reverse strand, counting down.
ATATGCTGTAAATTTTAACCACTAAAAACAAAAAAAATTATTTATTAATAATCACATAAATTTAAATTAAAAATCATAGTGTAAGTTCATGATTGCCAATGCAAACAACAGTATGCAAAGCACATGAAATTACATAAGATATGAAAAATATAAATCTTGAGAATAGGCAAATAACAAATGAAATATTTGCCTTTTATTGATGAATCAATGAGTAAAAACCAACACATATTACAAGAACAAAACACTGACGTCTCAATGATTTACAAAAATAAACTTTAATATAATAAAAAGACAATTAAAAACCCAGCAATGTAAATATTCTTAAAAATAAAAAATTACATTTATTAAATAAAGTTTTAAAAATAAATTTTTATGCAAAAGAAAACGTTATGAGTTTAGAAATGAAGCACCGCCTCCTTCCCCCACCCAAATAAACTTTGATTTTTTATTTTCAAGCCCACAAATGACTAAAAAAAAATTGCTAACGGCAAGAAATACGTTGCACATGCTGTTTTTTAAAGATAGAATGTAAAATAAAGCTTCAAACTAACGTTTTAAGTAATGTTCTGATTTTTGACCCCAAAATCTGATTTTTTGCACAAGATGTCCTGATTTTGAAAATTTCCAGATCACACCCCTGAATTAAGATCAACTATTATTCCAGCAAATGAAGAAAGTGATTCTACATAAAAATAACACGGCCTAACTTTGAAGATCTAATAGAATTGATTTAAAAGAATTTCTTTTCCTCATTGAACGGTAAAACGTCAATTTACATAAGAAGCCAAATAAAATTGCAAAAATTATTCAATAGAAAATAAGTCCAAAAAAAATTGAATTGATATAAAATTTTATTCAAAAGAATTAAATATTGTAAAACTAAGAAATGAATATTACAGTTACAAATAATTAATCAATAAACTAACTCTAACAAATGTTACTGTCATTGAAAATTAAAAAATAATTTATAAAACAAAGTGTATAGGTTAATAATATCATTGTAATTACCATGGATTGGATGGATCCACTAAATCAAGATGAGAAATAATGTTTTATAAGCCAATTAATTTCTGTAACGACATACCTATTTTAAAATGCCTTATTGGGGACAAAACGGACGTTATTGCCCGGTTGGGCGCAACATGCCTAATAACGAAGTAATTTACAAAATTTAGAATAAAAGAAAAGCAAAGATTTATTAAAATCAAAAAAATTAATGTTTTTTGCATGTGAAAATCAACGTATTTAAAAATATCTTGAATACTTTAAAAGTGAAATTTAAACAGTTACAGGACCGCCATCAATTAAATTTAAGCAATTGCAGACCAGCAAATTTAAGATGTGGGCTTTAAAATTTTTTTTAAATTCGTTTAGACATTATTAGCAGGATACCAAATTAAATGAGTCTAAATTTTCTGATGTTTAAAAAATAAAATTTTGCTAGAAAAATTAGCAAAGTAAAAAAACGAGCCTAAAAGTGTTATTTTAAAATTCCAATTGTGTTTACATTATACATTTCGTAGACAACGATTCCACAATCAAACATCTTTTATGGTAAAATATAATGAAAAATTATAATTTATTAAGAAGTATAATTGTAACTAAAGCTATTACGCGGACATCATGGCTATAAAAAAAATTATCAAAAAAGTGTTTTTTCTCAACATTGTTATTATGAAAAAAAAAACATATTTAAATTGAATAATTATTTAAAAGAATGAAAAAAAGGAAAAACAAATTGAAAATTAGTCTAATAAGAATTCTTAGTTACTTTCACCTTGAAAAATATACCTCATAAACTTAAGATGAAATTACGATTGAAAAGCAAAATAAAAAAATATAATTATTAGTGATACTGAGTGATAGATGAATGTTAAACATTGTTTTGGTCTTGACTATAATAATACAAAAATAGTGACTGAATATAATCAAACTAAAAGGAGGATACTGCAAAAATTATTTTAAAAAATAGAATTAATTAAGTTATTGTTAAAAATAATATTTTTGGCAGAGTAAAAGTCCTGAATATTTTAATTAAACAAAAAATACTTTGCAATATTAAAAGAGCAAAAAACATTACTATTGTATTGGCGGACACCTTTAATTTTAATGAAGTATTGTAAATTTAAATTGCATTTTATATAATTAAATAATTGCATTTAGTAATAAACAGTTAAAAAATTGCAGTTAAGCAAAATTTTATTTATTTGTAAAAAGTTGCTTTGTTTCAACAACAATTGCGCAGCACTGACCAACCGCGGAACTCAAAAACTAACGCTTCGTGAACGTTTTAGTTTAAACACTAGAAATAATATATATTAATTAATAAACAAAAACTGTTGACCAAAAATAAAATAAATCAATTTTCTTTCCATTGGCATTTTTGAAAATAGCATAATGAAAAATGTTTAATCGAAATTTATGCAAATTAAAACTTTACTTTCGCGACTTTCAGAGTCATAAATAAATTTTCAAATAAACATCACTTTAAAAGAATAAAATAATTAAATTTTCTATTAAAACATCTTAAGAACACTATTTAAAGGGACACAATTATATGACGTAAACCCAGGTAAAATTATTCGGATCTAATAAATTATTCAAATTATTTAAAAACCTAATGGCTTAAAATAAAAAAAAAAGCTTTATTAAAAAACAAATTTAATACTTATATTAAATAATAGAAAACTAATTTTACTATTCAAAAATTTAGTCAAAAAAATATATAAAATCAAATGTTGACTTTATAAATGAACAAAAAGATTACTGATTTCAAGCATGAAAAAAAGGTTTCTAAGTATGGTTTAGAATCATGTTGGATTGGTGGTGTGGTACATATTGCCTCTATTGAACTCAAAAAAGACAATTCATCAATTGAAAACCAACCACCGGTTGTTACAGTGGCTCCATTAGATCTGCTTGGAGGTTCACAACGAATCTTACCAAATTAATAATCTTTGTAATATTAATACACTAAAATGACGCCGGTGATTTAAAGAATCACAATATACACCTAATACCGTAATCATTGTACTATAAACAATACTTCAATTGGATTTTGTCCAAAATAATATAAATATCTTGAAATGGAAAAAATGGTATGAAGAATAATGCTGCAGAAGTCAATTCTCAGTATTAAATTTTTTTTAAAGATTTGCGTCGGAAAAGAGAGTACAAAAAAGGTTTTACAGTGTAATTTAACAAATAAAAACTAAGACGAAATTTTTGTAATAGCAGTAATTTTCGCCCGCAAAAACCCATAAATAAATACAGTAAACAATCCAATTTATATATTTTTGTTATTTTACAAAACTCTAGTGGTTTTTGAAATAGGGAAAATACACTTATGTAAAAAAAAATTAATAAATTTTGGATATAATAAATTTATTTAAATGAAAAAGAATCATTAACAAAAATATTTCTATGCATGAGTTAGAATAATGGTTGAATTGATGGTGTGGCAGATATTGCCTCTATGAACTCAAAAAAGACAATTTATCAATAATACAATTAATTTACACATTTAATCATATCCATATAACTCAACGCATCCTAAAGAGTAATATTAAACCCAATATTTTATATTTTACTGCATCTACTTATAACATCCTTCAAGCATCAAAAAAATTTTTAAAAAATTACGACTCAATAATTGAGCCAAGTGAAACCAAAAACAAATTTAAATTGAAATGCCGCTGCCTATCGAAAACAACCTGTTTGGACAAGACGCTGTAAAGAATTGGCGTACGACTACACGAATTATACAAAAATACATAACCACCTGTTATTATTAAGTACGCTCAAATTAAACGTATTTTTTGAAAATGAAAAAAAGAATAGCTTCAATCTTCATGTTAAAAATAAAAGTCATCTGTTATAAATAATTATTTGTATATATACATATACATATATGCTAATTGTACAAAGAATTAATATAAATTTAAGTAAAATTATATTGCACAACTCAATTGTAGATTTAACTCTAAATAATACATAAATACAACCGAGAAAATTCATAAAAACGATAGTAAAATTTAAAAAAATTAGTGTTATTATTAATAAAATATTTAGCTTTTAATTAAATAATTAGTTTTAAAAACATGCGAAAATTTTTTTATGAGTTAAAAAAATTAATTTAAAATTAAAAATTTAAATAAAAATGAGGCAACTAATAAATATAATTGAGAATAATAAGTTAAAGAAAAAACATACATGCAAAATTGAAGTACGTATGACAAAACAAATTAATTAATACGCATAATTAATGATTTTATTTAAAAAATCCACTTACGGCTTTACTACGGCTCAAGTGAAGCAATTGAATTATGGAGCGATACGTGAATAAAAAGGTCGACAAATGCACGGTGACAAACCGTTTTTATTCGTAGACAAATTGGACGACGACATTTAAAAAAAATTTAATAAAAATAAAAATCTTTAAGTGTAGCAAAAGTATAATGTACTGAAACGTAATAAAAATACAATCTTTATTTTTACAAAATTATTCTTCAACAAGAAAATGTATTTTCGACTATAATTAATAATATAATTAGAAATATCATTACCATTTATTTCAACCAAGAGATGAAAATTGAGAATATATGATAATGTTGGTAATAATATAATAACAAATTTTATTCCATTTACTAAAATATTAAATTTGTAATTGTAAAACAGAGACAGAAAAAAAGGCAAGTCTTATTTCTAGAAAGCTTCCTTCACCTAGGATATACATACAATATAAAGATTAGCGAGATTAAAAATAAAAATAAAGAATATATGCATATTAATTTAATAGAAAGATTTTCGTAAAAAACAAAATTTCGTTATTTTCTTTTAACCCCATTAAATAGCATAACCCATAACAGCGAGGAATCTTATTGGAATAATCAAAAACAAATGAAAGAACAAT
>JAKKIK010000668.1:0-25533 GCA_024500135.1 Heterodera carotae | reverse complement strand
AATTTTATTTATTGTGAATTCGGAACAAATTTTATTATATTAAATGTTTGACGGGTTCTAATTAATAGTTAATTGATAAAAATATTTAATGGAATTAATTTAGCTTTGTAACTAAATATAAGATTAAATTTTCTTGCAATTATGATGGGGATTTTTACGCAACTTCTGCACAATTTAAAATTTTTTTACTTAAAGATAAATTCAGCAGTTTTATTTTTCGGATGCAAAGTTTTATCTTTAAAGATAATTTATATAAAATTATTGCTCTATAGTAAAATATAAATTTCTTTGTTTTATTATATTTTATTTTTTTCTCTAAATTTGTATATTAATATACAACAAAAATATTCTTTACTAAGATACAAAGATTGCACAATCACAAATTATAATACTTTTTTTTCTAATTCATGACTATTTAATTAGTAATTAAAGGCTTCTGCAATTGTTATATTAAAAACTTGCTGAACATGAAATGGCGAAATTCAACATTGACGATGGATTGTTTTGTCCACTTTACAAAGTCAGTTTTGGTTGTTAAAGGAATTTAAAATTTTCTTTACCCTGAATCACCAGTATTTCTATTCTTTAACGCCTTTGTATGTATACGTAAGAAAACTGATATGGGCTTATTTAGTATTGTTTATTTATAGTCTCACGATGAGCCGTCTGGGCTTAATTTTTTTTATTATTCATATGTCAAGCGTATCGAGTTAAAAATTATTTTCTTTTTTATTGGCAAATTAATATTTTTAAAAAATAATTCTTTAATAAAAAAGTGCAGGTTTTATTTTAAATAAAACTGTTGTTCATATTTTGCCTATATTTATAAATTTTTCTATAAACCTTTTAATAAATTTAACGATATAAATTCGTACATCTAATTATTTTTTATTACGCATTGTTTATTGATTAGATTTAAAAGCTTTTCATATGTAGAACCGATATTGGCAGGTTAACTGAAAATGTTTTTTTTATTTTTTATTTATTATGAATTTTTTATGTCTGAGATAATTTTTAATTTTTTAATTTGATGCTTTCTTAACATTTATTGTACGAAAAAGCGCGTCGTTTTTCAACTTTTCGGTATATCTTTTATGTTCCTTAACCTATTTGTATTAAGTTATCTTTTTATTCAACTCTATTAAAATATGTTAATTTAAATGTTTCAAATATATTACCATTTTAAATGACGTATGAATTATTTTTTTTAATGTAAATATAGAAAATTTCATTTTAATTGCACTTAAAAGCATATAATTTTCTAATCTTATACCATTCTCAGAATTTTTTTATTCATTTTTTTCCATGTCTCGGGTCCAAAAAGTAAACTGGTCAATTTAGTAGTTTCATATTATTAAAGTATTAAATGTACCGACTTCTCTGTTACATGCTGTTCTCATTCCGTTAAGTTAGGGAATAGGGTTTTATTTAATATGGGGAGAGTGATGAGTGTGTGCAATTGTGTGAAAGATCGATAACACTCAATACTTTGTCTACACCTGATTTTTTGTTGAGCATGTTGAATGTTATTCAATAATTAATTTTTGCTGATTAAAATTATATAATACACGCTTTAACAATTTCTGATTTAACCCTTTGTTAATATTTCTAGCTGTCTTTATCTTTAAATATTTCAACATTTCTTGTATATTTATAAATAAACCGGTAGATTTTATGCTTAGAGTTACAATAATTGTTGTACTATTTTTATTGCAAATTTTGCAATGTTTTGAGACCAAGAGAAATAACATTTTATGTTTTGCTTTTGCGCAAAATTCTTAAATAACTATAAATTACAAATTTCACTTTATATTCCTTTTTATACAAACAAACATCTATAGCCTTTTTTATTTATTACTTTATTTGGGATTAAGACTTTTATTTTATTGTTATTCCTGTGAGATTTATTTGCAGTTTTAATTTATGCCTTATTATGTTTCAGATAATTTACTTTGAAAAGTAATTGCTAAATTGCTAAATTTTTATTTTGATTTAATATAATTTTTGTGTGATTTTATCATTATTTTTACTGCTTGTTCTGAGCTATCCATCTTTTGCACTTTGAATTTTCACTCACTCAGACATGAATTAAAGCCAATAAATGAAAGTTTCTTAAATTTGTATATGTAAAAATATTGAAAATATTTCATAAATAATTCAAAAGAATTTTATCGTTTCTTCTGTATATTCTGTTTAGAAACTTTATTTTAATTTTTTTTTTGTTACTTTCATTGTGAAACATTTGTTTTACATTAATATATTTTATTCACACATTTTGCAACTTTGTGGTGAATGATGAAAACTTCTAGATTCGTTACTGTAATTATATCCAAATTTATATCTAAAAGCTATAATAATTGCTTGACAATTAAACATCAATTGGTGCACAGCCCAAGTAATTACAACTGGCTCATCGGTGAAACGTCAAACTATTTATATTTATCTTAATATATTTTCTGGTATTAAATTTTATATCAACAATAATTCTTCATGTCTAATTGGTTTACTTCTTGATTTATTATAATTTTTATATTTGGATGCTTTTTATTGATTTTGCCGGTATGTAATTGCAGTTTTTTGCTTATTTGTACAACATCTTTTTTTATTTTTGACCAAAACAAGCGCTTAGCTTAAATAGCTATGTTTTTTTTGTCGTGTTAGCGCGCCACTTCCTCGTAATCATGGTTAATCTCTTTCTGGGAAAGCGCCACAGTTTGCCAATTGAGCCAACGCACATTTTTAAGTAAATTGGTAATACTTTAAATTATTTTTTTTTTAATGTTTTTCCAACTCAGATATTCATAGGTATTTCATTTTTTTATTGATTCGGAGTTTCCAATAGCTTAGCTTGTCCATGTATTGCATTTTACTAGGATGATGTTTTTTTGCATTATTTTGAAAGAATACGCGATGGAAGAGCATGTGAACCATGATGTGCGCTTTCAATCATGCCTTCGTTTGTTTATGGTGTCTCTTTGCAACTTTTTGACTCTAATAAATCTGTTGTTAGTATAAAATTTTTTTATATTTTGTTGATTGGTTTCTACTTTAATTTTTTGTTAATGAATAGTTACGGCAAGGTATTTTCAGAAAATATTTGTCTTCGGATTATATTTCTTTATGCCCATGACAGGTGTGATTTATTTCAGGTTTTTTTGCGCACTCGCAGACACGTCGCCTGCATTTTGTTTCGGTAATTTTTGTATTATACCTTTATCTAAACTTTTTTCATTTTTATATGAATCGTTTTATTTTGCCATAATTTTATTTTGAACTATTAGCATGCGTCGTTTTATTAAAAGATTGTGATTATATTGGTTTAAATCTTCATTATTTTTGTAAAACTTCGTTAACCTTATTTTGAATACATTAATTTCTTAGTGTTGCGTATTTAGATTTAAGTGTAATCTTTATTAGTTTCAGGGTTTAGATTCAATTTACAATATTGCTTTTAATTTTAATAAATTAATCATGCCATTGTGTGTAACCGATCAACATGTTAGCGTTGCTCATCTTGTTAAAAAGATACTATATACTTTGGTATAATTAAAAAAATATATTCCATTGCACTTTGCAATCTAAATTAGTTTTTATTGCGTAATTTTGTAAACAACTGCTATATTTCAATGATAATAAATTGATTTCTTATTAATTTATGCTTTTCTTAACTATGTTGTTAAAATATGTTATATAATTAAATCAAACAATACAATAAAAGCATCTGAAATATGCATCCTTAGTTATACTTGTATGTAGCAAGGCACCTTTTTTAATGTAACAGTAAAAAATGAGAGGCATGCTTTTTCGGTGCATCGACCTTTTCTTTAATGCGTCGACTTGCATACTTTAATATGATCGAATTATTATTTTTTATGAATTAATAAAATGAAACAATAAATATTTATTTAATTTCTTGGCCTTTGTGTTCTCTCTTTATTATTTTATTTTTAACCATTTGGTCCTTCATGCAATTTTTTATTGGATTTTTAGAGAGCATTCATTTGTCAGGGTCAGCCCAATTGATTTGTGCACAATTAAATTTACTTTTATTGACAAGTAATTTTTTAAAAATAAAAGAAAGTTTAAGAAGTTAATTTATTGCAAAATTTTTTCACTATTTAATTTATTTGACGAGAAAATTTTTAAATTGAATTTTTTTGTATCTTATTTATGTTAAAACTTTCTCATACATAAATATTGACTTTTTTTATATGTAAGTCCATAATGTCGTGTTTTCATTATATTAAAAATTATTTTCCTTTTTTTGTGTTATTGATCTTCAATAAAAATATTAACGTTAATTTTGGCATTTGGTTATTTTGAGCCATAAATTTGTTTGTCATTATTTTCAGGTCTTTCTTGACTATTTTATCATTTCTTTGTTGTTTTGTTACATTCGTAAGCTCTTGTTATCCTTCCCGACTCATGTACGACGAGAAACTCCCTCCGATGTACTTGTCTTTTTGTATTATTTTTTTAGCCAAATTTTGTTTTATTTTTTAAAGTCACAAAACTAGTGGGTTAGAATAATTTAATATTTTTGTTCATTGTAATTCTTTTTTTTTTCATATCGAGGCATTGCCCCCATATGTTGTATTCATATATCGTACTGAATATAAATTCATGCACTTAAGAGTATGAAAAATAGAAATCGCAAATTAATCCATAAATAGTTTATAGAAAGAATCTTAAAAAGTTTAATATATATTGATGTTTGTTTATATATTTATTACTAATTCTGGAAGGATTAAATATTAAAAATCTATTTTGTAAATTCAATTAATTTTGTTTAAAAGTGTAAAACAGAATTATTTTTTGGTTTAAAATTAGATTGATCAACATTTATTATATATTTTGAATTAATTTTAACTTATTTATTCAGTCTTTTTTATTAGATGTTTTGCATTTATTAGGACCAAAAGATTTTAATTTCTTTTTAAATCACTTTCCATGAGTTTTCGAATAAATTAAATTTGAATTTATTCTCAAAAAGATTCATATCTTATTAATTTCATGATGTAGACGTTATCTAGCAAAGTGTTTAATTATCGGCAGAATTGTTACTATAATTTTTTTCTATTATTATTATTTTTTGTTATTTTATTACCCATGAACCTAAAGGACATTTTCTTTAATTTTAATTAAATCATAGGATATTTTTTTTGCATTTATTCAAATAATTATTTCGTGTTCAGATGTCTAAATTATTTATTTATTTATTTCAGCGTTATATTTTTATTTCTTAAATAAACTTATATATTGGTATTAATCTATGTCTAATATTAATTTAGGCTAAGATGCTTTCCGTCAATCTACTTTTTTATCTAATCTTGTACCGGAGATTGTTATTTTCAATATCCAAATGCTTTACAGTTTTTAAAATTCATGCTTTTTACGATATTAAATAAAGTGTTATCATTTGGTTATCGTTTGTTAACTTAACATTTTATTATTATATAAAAAAGATTCGACTTTCATTTTATAATTTTGAATTTAGTACAACTTTTAAATATTTTTTTTACGTTTGAGTTTTTTATTACTTTGTTTTTAAAATTTTCAGACCTCTCTTTTTTTAATTTTAAAAATAGCGTTTTAAAATTTTGTTAACCTCTTTTAGGCGTAATAATTATATAATTGGAGAACAATCTTAAATATGTTTTTCTCTCTTTATTTTCAATTATTCATTTTCGTTTGTGCCACACGTACATTACAAAGCAAAATTTGTGACTATATTCTTCTTTTTAAGGCAGGTTTCCTCCTTTTTATCAAAATAATTTGAAAAAGTGTTTGAATAATTATTTTTTATGTTTAGAAATAGAATTTTATTGTATTGTTTAATTTAGTTAAAAAAAATATTTCACATTAACAAAAGTTTATTTGGATTGTTGATTAGCAACTTTAAAAGTGATAATGAAGAGCGTTCATTAATCGTTTGCTGGATTCCATCTTAATTTTTTAACATTCCGGTATGGAAGCCCTTGGCATTTTATACTAATTTATTGTTATTAATAGTTTTTTTTTATGTTTGGATTTGTCTTGGAGAAAAATATTATTGATTTGGGATTTATTTTCTTTTACTATTTAATGGTTTTTTGCCTTATTTTATAAGTAGTTGTCATCCTTTTTCCAATAAGTATATGTATATTCTTTAAAACATTTTAATTGATTTTATTTCTTGTCCGAGAAAATATTACTTCCCGATATGTACAAACTTTTAACTATTTTGTGACTGTTTGTTTTATAATTTTTTTTATTCGCTTTTCTTTTCCAAAGGGATTTTTCTCGTAAAAACAAATTGTTACCAATTGCGAAAAAGTTTTTTTTGTAGAGTATTTTCTTGCATAATTCTTTTTTTATTTTTTTTTAATTTTGACTTTTACATGCAACATAAAATTTTTTATTTTCGCATTTTCAATCGGAATTACTTTTGTGTGCATTCCATTTACCTAACATTTAGCTAATTATTTTTGATAGAAGATTATTGCTTTTATTGATCTAAATTGCTATCAATAATTTACCATTTTTTCAACCAGTTTATATTCTTTATATTGGTGTTTTCTTATAATATGAGTTTAAAATATTATTAAAGGCCTATTATATAGTATTGGTATTTTTTTTGGTGGATATATAACTTAATATTCTAGCTATGTTGACGGCTAGAAACTGATCGATTTGGATAGCTCTGTTTTGGCTCTCGATTCAACTCTCTTCTGATAACCAAAGAATCAGAAATGTTAAAGCCATCTTTATTTTTTTTACTTTATTAAATTCGTTTGATAATGTTTTCTTTTCAATAAAATTGGATTTAAAATAATTTCAATTTATTTATCCTTTATGCTGAAAGCAGTTACTTTTGCATTCGGAAATGCGATTTTTATGTTATGTTTCTTAATTTTTTTATTTTTTCTCTTGACCGGAGCGATCCACCATTATTATAATTTTGTAAACTGTCCTTGGCGTACATCGATAGATAAGTGAAATATTTTATCGTTAGTCGATTTTTATTCTAAAATTATAATTATTATCAATAAATGTTTTATAACCAAATTTTCTTAATCAGTTTTTTAACCGACATTTTCCGCATAGTTTTGCTCTGATTTTCGTGCTTGTTCAATTATTATTGTGTTTGATAATATGATGTTTTAGAATCTGGAATAGCTATTTGATTTGCAACTATTTTTTTCGGCACTTTATTTAATCTTTTTCATTTTATAATTAATAAATCAGTTGTGGTTCGTTTTTTTTTATAATTGGAATTCCCTTCCGGTTAAAGCAAATATTTAATTTTTTTTCACTTCTCAAGAGTAACAATCTTATTACTTTTCTTGGGGTCAATTACCCCGTTTGAAACGCGTATGCGGATCAACTTAGGCATTAGCTTAATTTCTATACAATACATATTATTCATCAGATTCTATATTTTACAAAAAGGTATTTTTTAATTCGCAGAATCTGAATTTTTTGTTGGAGTTTTAGCCTAATTATTTTTTTTATTTCTGTTTAGAAACGATTTTTTTGATTACGTTTATTTTCACAAAGTGATCTTCCTTTATCCAGTAAAAGTCAAACAAACAGCTGTTTGATAAATTATTTTAATTATTTTGTTTCTGATTTAATGCATCTGCGAGTCTTTGGGCATTTTTAATTGCCATTTCTATTAAATTAATAGTTTTTTATTGTTTCTTATTTGATTTTAATTGTATTAGTACAAAATTGATTTATAAAGTGTTTTTCAATATATTATCATAAACTTATTTTATGAATTAAGAAAAATATATTTTTTATAATTCATTAATCTCTCGGTAAGTTTAAGTTACTTTTTTAAAATTAAATAAAATCATTGAATTTTCGCTTATTAACGTTATATAAATGCATTTTTTGCAAAATGCCAATTTAAAATTTTATTACATCATATTTGCGATTTATCTCAAAAAGTTTTTTGTTCTAAGATTTTCATTATAAATCAAATTTAATAATACGTCCTGCCATTTTTTGCAATTATGCGTAGGAAGTGCCCGCGCCATTTTATGCTTTATTTAAATATTTTTTAGGAATAATTACATGCAAAAACTGTTTTTGAAATATAATTATTGTACTTTTCAGTGTTTCTTGTATGAAAATAATTTATTTATTTGTTTGTTAAAGAGGTTTTGAATTGCTTTAAAATATTTTTTATTTTATTTTTCTTTTTTCAGATAACTATATTCCTTAGTTGCTTATTCTGATAACTGATGATTACATATCGCCGCACATTGCAACAATTTAATTTTCTTAATGAAAAATTAATTAATTAATTAATTAATTTTTCTTTTAATCTCCCAAAATTTTTAATTGAAAAAAAGATTTATTTTATTATTTATTATTTTTACACTTATTTAAATGTTGATTTTTTTATACATCGTTTTTTAATAATTTTTCTTGTTAATGTCTTTATTAGTTTAAATAGGTTTTAATATGTTCTTTTGATTTTTTTATTTTATTTATGTATTATTATATTATTCTATTTTTTATTTTAAAACATCAAACAATAAGCGCACAAAATTCATCTTTAAGGAGGTTGCAAACTGAGAGTTTTATTAAAAATTGTTAATTAAATTATTTTTGTATAATTGTTTTTTATATCTAAGTCAGTTACCAAGATAACAATTTTGACTCAAACTAGCATTTAAGTTTTAGTTTGCATTTTTTTAAACTTGGCTGGATGAACTTGATTCTAAAATTTTAAATTATATCTAATTTCAATTTTTACTTAAAAAGTTATCATTCCTGTCGTCTGGATCCATCATCAGCATTCTCTACACTCTGGCTGCAATTTATATTACCTATTATAATAACTAAATAAAAATTACTGATTTTAGTTACAAAATTAAAATTAGTAGGCAGATTTTTATCTCGTTTTCGATAGACAGTTTTTTTTGCCTGGTGCGGCACGGTATGTTTTCCCATGACGTTTTGGTGCCAGTGTAATTTATGTTTTATTTGAGATATTATTTCTCTTTTAAAATTGCTCTGTAGCACCAATGCGGAGTTATTAGAACGATATATATATATATATATATAATTTTAGCTTTTGCAACAAATAAAAGTAATGTTTATTTAATTCCGTGTCGATTGTCCCTTCAGAGCATTGACCACAGTGTAACATTAATCTATTCTATCATTTAATTAATAATACTTTTAGTGTTGAATTTGTTTAATTAAAATAGATTTAAAATAGCATGTCATTTTTAATGATATTAAATATTCCTTTTTTTGTAGTGCTTTCTCACACCTCTAATTGTTGAAATGACGAATCTATAAATCAGAAAATATTATAACATGGCTCTTCTTAATTTTAATTTGCAAATGATAGAGGTTAGTTTTTGACTTTGCATTTAACAAAAAATATACACATATTTCATGCTTTTATTTCGGTTTTATTTTTTGAAATTTTGGTTATTTCGTAAATGTTTCAGCAATAATCATCTTAATTGAATTTTGAATTCCATAATTTAGTCAACATTTTTCTATTTTTTGGCGATTTGTTTCTTTATTTATATGTAATTATTATTTATCTTGGTTTTTGTGAACACGTTCATTTTACATGTATAGCCACTGTATTTTTTATTGTTTAGAAATATTTTTATACTTTTAACTAAAATGATTTCAAAGTACCGTATTTCATTTTTAGTCATTTCTATTCTATATTTATTGAATCATTTATTGTTTCGAATAATTATTTTAAATTAGCTAGGCTATTCGGCCAATCAATATGATCAAAAAAAACTGTGCTAATGTCAGTTTGGCGATCGACCATAAGCTGATCCACAACATTATGCTAGTGTCCTCATTCATCGTTATGCTGCTTCCATTCCTCTCGTTGCATTTTAAAAAACATATCTGAATCATTTTCTACTTGTAGAAATGTCACCTGCAGTCTAACAAGTTGTGCAATTTATACAAAATGTTTTTTTATAAGAGAATTCATTTTTTTTCTTAATTTATCAAAATTTTTTTCAAAATTGTTTTGTTTTTGATTGTGACATAAATTTCATTCTCATGTTTCGCTTGTTATTTATTCAAAAATTATTGTTTATTCAACATGTTAATTTTATTTTAATGTGCGTATAATTTTTTGTGATTTATTTTGTTAGATATAATTATTTAAATAGATTCGTATTCGTCTTCTCGTTTTTGATTCACTTTTGAGTGCCTTTATACGACTTTTTTAGAAAAGATTTCTATAAAATTCTTTAAATATGGATTTTATTTCAAACAAGTTTTTTTATTTGGTCAAGAACAAATTTTATTTATTTATTTTTTAGTAATTAATTTAGGTTTTAATTTTTTAAAAAATAGCTGCTAAATAATCGTTCGATGCAATTCCTCAACTTTTTAGTCAATAAATTTTTTTTGTCGTACTAAATTTTTTTTATTTCGGTTCAATCATTGTATGTGGAAATGTTTTGTTTTATATTTTCTTACCAATAATTTTCTGATAAATGCTTTAGCTAAATTTAGTCAAATTATCTATCTATTTCGACTCAAAAGATTTAAAATTTATAAATCTTTTGTAAAATTAGCCTTTTTAATTTTTTTTTCTTTAGTCTTAAATTTTTTTTAAAAACATTGTTCATTAATCTATTAGATTCATTTAAATTACACTGCATTTTGTCTCATTTTCTAATGCCCTTGACCAGCCATTTGACTTTTCTGTACATTAATTATCAATTAGATGTGTTTCGTAGTATGAGAATTTATTATCTTTTTATTTCTAATTGATTTCTTTCTATTTGGTAGAATAGATCATTCACATTGAAGAATAATGTAGTGATCTGCAAACCGCACATACGGTGATTTGTTATCACAAACCTTTGGATGGAATGTAATACGAGAAAAATTTTCTTGGTCTTTCTCTTATCATATTTTTATTGAAAAATTGTTTGTTTAGATAATTTTCATCATGTAAACAGCAAATGTATTATTAATATGGTGTTTTATACATTAAATGAAAGAACGTTGATTTTTAAAAAGTGGCTTTTTGCATAGTGTGTTTGTGCAGCTTACAATTCAAAGCTATTTTATTTATGAAAGTTTTTTATGTTTGTTAGCCGAATCTTTGCTTTGACAATTGTTAATTAGATTTTTCTATTTTATCAATAAAGCTAATTGAAATAGTTATTTATTTATTTATTATAATATAAATACAGTTTACTTACATTATATTTCATGATATAAAACTTCGTTTTTTTAAACTTAAAAATATCATTTTTAACTTTTTTCCAATATAAAATTCTATTATTTAATGTACAAATTTGCTTTTTTGAGCTAACTTATTAATTAAAAGTTCACGGTGATCTGATACTCTTGTCCAGTTTGCCGACGGTGATCTTGCGACTGATGAACTTATATTTTTATGTTGAAATGATTTATTTTTTTTTTATATTTCAAACCAATATTTTTCTGGTAAATGAGAATTGCTGTTTAGTCTTTAATTTTTATTTTTGTCAACAAAAGAATCGGTACCTTTTAATTTGTTTATCGACTATTGTTAATTTAAAAAATATAAAGTTGAGTAATTTTGTAAGACAAATTTAAATAAATTATTTTAGCTTAATATTTTTATTTTCAATTTTCTAATTATTTATGAATTTTAAATTATGTTATTTTTCTCTTAACTTTAAGCGAGAATATTTGATTCAAGTGTTTTGTTCCATCGAGGTTGGAGTACGAAATTATTTATATTATTACAATCGACAAATTTTATTAACTTTTAATCCTTTGTCCATTTTTGTTATTGTATAAGAAAATACGTCAATTTGTCAATTTATTTTCCTATTGTTGGCCTCTCACTAATCTTACAAATTAGTGCTTTGATTTTAAAATTATTTATAATAATAATAAGTTTATGTTTTACGTAAAATCGATTCAACAACACAATTTTTGCGAATCCGTTTACTGTCATAATTAGGCATTTTTTTATATCTTTTTAATATATCTGTAGTAATACGCAAGTTGTTCGCATTGTTAAGACCCACCGCGTTGTGTGATGTATAAAGTTCACACCAATGTTAAACGTTCACTTGTCTCACTCATAAAAATGCTTTTTATTTTAAATGTAATATTGAAATAAATAATCATTTATATTATTAAAATTTATTTTACTATTGCCCACGTCGTCAGTTTGTTTGGCGAGAGATCTTGGTCCATTCTCGTTTATTTCACATCTCCTGCTGGGACTTCCTTTTATATTCGCAATGTTTATTACATTTAATGTGGGCCTAATTATATTTATTAACTTTCCATATTTTATTTATTTGTTCATTTAGATTTGTTTCATCAAATTTAAAATTTAAAATCTGTTCAAGTTTCCTTCTGCTTACTCTTCTGATTATTTGCCAGAAACAGAAAAGATGCTTTGTAACTAATGCTCGATTGAATGATAGTTTTAAAATTTTTTCTTTTTCAAATATTATTTAATTGGTCATCGTAAGAATTTTTATTCGTTTCAATTAATTTTTAATCTTAAACAATAGGTTTTATATTATTTTATCGGCATAAAAAATGCGTCAAAGAACAGTAGTTCTCCAGCGACTTTTCCGCACATCATTTTGGGCAAAATCTGGCAAGATTTTCCCAAATATGCGAATTTTTTGCTTGCTTTATCAATTGGTATTTCATATCTTGAACTTATTTTTTAGAATTCAATAAACACTTGTTTTTATTGAAATAAGATTTATTGCTTTTTTAAGTATTTTACAAATAAGTTACAGTTTTTCTTTTGGCTCGTGTAACCATCCTTGATTTTATGATTGGGTTCTTTGCCGTATCTTTATTTGAATGTTTTATTGAATAAGCAATTTCATTTTCAACAAGCACTTAAGATTATATTTTATTTTCTTCATATTAGTCTGTTTATGAGTTTTTTATGTTTATTAGCCGAATCTTTGCTTGAACAATTGTTAATTAGATTTTTCTATTTTATCAATAAAGCTAATTGAAATAGTTATTTATTTATTTATTATAATATAAATACAGTTTACTTACATTATATTTCATGATATAAAACTTCGTTTTTTTAAACTTAAAAATATCATTTTTAACTTTTTTCCAATATAAAATTCTATTATTTAATGTACAAATTTGCTTTTTTGAGCTAACTTATTAATTTTTATTTCTTTATTTTTCAACCAACTGTAAAAGCCACTGTGAATGGTTTTATTTAATTTTGGCAATTTCAATACTATTATTATGTTTACAACTCTTTAACCTAGCAAAAAGTATTTATATATGTTAAGATTTAAATCGTTTTATAATTTTAATTTTATGACCTGGTTTTGTGTTAATTTCATAGATAAAAGATTTTCGTAAACACTATTATTTAAAACACTTATTGTTAGTTGACTCAACCCGACGCAATATATAATTAAATGCATTCTTCATTATTTATTTTATAAATAGTTGTCAAAATTTTTGCATTTATTTTTTATTTATGTACAATTTATTAATAAATTTTTGTTTATACATATCTGCTAATTTATACATTAAATTATTGTTAAAACTTTCGACATCTCCGCCGAATTTCAGGTCTGCTTCACGTCCAACGGGACCAAAAAGATGTCATGAAGTTTTTGTTGTGTCCGGGTTTGAACAATAATTTGAACATTTTTTTTTTGATAAAATAACTTTTTTTTCTTTTGAGTTATTGTATTTATTTATAATTTTATAATTATTACTTAATTGTTTTTCATTGAATTTATTTTTACATTAATGCGATTTTTCTTTGTTTAGTTGAAATGCGAATTGAGTCGTTTTGTGTCTTTGACATGCATGTAAACCAAGGTTATCTCATCTTTTGATCCATTCGTTTAAATGCAAATGCTTTTAATGAATTCAAACAAATTCTAATTTCCAGTTCGTTTTATTGTGTATTTAACAAATTGTATGCTGAAAAAAACTATTCGAATGTGCGCTCTGATCTGATTAAAATTTTGGTACCTTTTTAGTTGAATAGAATTATTATTACTAATTTATTTAAAATAGTAAAAAATTAGTCTTTATAATTAATTCTTTTTTATAATATTGGACACAATAAAAATGAATGATTTGTTTGCTTTAATTATCTAGTTTTATTTTATTAATATTCTTTAATAATATATTCTTTATTTCTTCATATCATAGCTAACTTTTTTTTATATATATCCATTTTATTAAAATTGTAATTATATGGGTGTAAAATCTTAGTATAAATTTCTTTAACCTTTTGAACTATATTGAGTGTTAGTGTGCGTATTAAGATTAAGTGCATTTTAACATTTTCGAATGGAAGAATTAATTTTGTTTGGAGTTAACTTAATTTTTTAAATCAACAATTTATTCTTTAAATAATTTTAGTTTTAATTCATAATTAATAAATGAGCCGTATTTTTATCAAATGTTTTTTCTGGGAAGTATGTTATTTATTGCGCGCGGCCTCTCTTTTTTTCGTCTGACGATTGCAATGTCCCATGTAAAAAAAGCCATGTCGAGTTGGCACCGCGTAAAACTGAATTTTAATAGAATATAAATAATGGTTCTTTTTTAAATTTTGGTTTCTTCATTTATCAAATTTTTTTCATCAAATAAATCTCTAATAATTAAATTTAAATATTATGATGCCTTGGCTTTTCAACACAAAATAACTGATATTTATTTAGAATCAATTTTTTAAACTAAACTTCGAAATAAAACATTGCGTAAAAACATTTTGTTGTATCATTCACCGGAGGCATAGCATTAATAATAATTATGATAGTTATTATTATTGACTAACTTATTCTAAATGACTAAAATAAAAAAATAAAATTTTAATAAATATTTTTATTATATTGTTTTTATCTTCACTGAGATTAATGATTTATAATTGTGGAAAATTGCTTCTCATTAATTTTTAGAATATATTTGACAAACTTTTATATTAAAAACTTAACTTTTTTTTATTTGCAATTATTATTTTTTAAATTTCCATTTCGTAAAATTTATAAATTTTTTCATATTAATTTCATTTTATATTATTAGTTTGACAAATTTGAGGGTGATAGTTTCACATTTCTTTTTTAGCTATTTTTAATAAGGTAAACATTAAATTCTTCTATTTGTTTATGTGCTTCGCATTTTTTCTAGTCGTTTGAAACTACAATTGTCAGAATAAAATTTTTTTTATATCAGTTATTGTGAATTCTCGCTTTGTTGTCCATTAATTCTGACGCAGCGTTGAATTCCGTCAGCTGACGCCGTTGTTTAGATAGTGCAAACGCCAAGGACCAGACGAAAAGACAAGGTCGTTTTTGTTTAGCTTTCTAAATAAAGATTTTTATACATTATTGGTTATTAAATTTTTGGTTGAAAATTAAATAATGGAATAAAAAAGTAAAAATTGAAATTCAATAATATTTTGTGCTGAATTTTTAGTCAAGTTTTTAAACCAGCAATTTTCTTCAAACATTAATTCTTTTTTAACATTGAAATAAAAGTACAAACGATTTGGATGCCCGTTTGGCGATGATCGACGCGTGGCACTTGCTCATCTCAAAAATTTACTTCTTAATTAATGCAATTTAAATATTATTTTAAAATTATTTTTAAGTTGAATTTATACAAAATTTTGTAATCTATGCCACTATTCCAGTTAATTGAGCATAGACGTGGCTGTTTGTTTTTGCAAAAAATTGAAAATTCGATCACTCAAAAATTTCTTTCGAATATTTTTAATTTTATTTATTGTTTAACTATTGATCTTAGGTTCAGACCTAATATTCACTTTGATAAAATTTTATTTAAATAACTTTAATTTTATTTTAACTGTATCTTTTAAAAATCACTTTTATAGGTTCGTTACTTTCTCTTACGTTAGCAATCTTGAATTCAAATCGCACTTTTTCTCTATTTCTAGTTCAATGTACGCATACCATCGAATACAATCTCGCGTTTTTTTTCCAATACAGTTTTATAATTAAGCAATATTGGTTTTTTAAATTAAGATCGGTTCAGATTTATTTTTTTTTAATTAAGCTCGGTTCAGGTCCATTAATTTTGGATTTTGGTTTTTGCGTTAAATTTTTAATTGTATTTACATACTTATAGCTTGGACGTTCATTATTTTTAGTTCGCATTATTTTTTTATTCATGGTGTAATTATTCTCTATATTTATCGCAAACAATTTTTAGCATACAATAGGGTTTTTAAAATAAGATCTAGGATTTAGTATATGGTTCAGGGTTTAATATTGCATTTGGTCAAATTTTTGTTTTAAAGTGAAGGAAAATTTACAAACATTTGAAACATGCAAAGTAACTTTTCCATAACTTTTATTAATCCTTGATGAGTTCTTCCATTCTTTCCACATGTCGACCTTGCTTGGGTTCCGATTTTGTTTACTTTTCAGTTTTATCAGTTATTGTTCCGTTTCTAATTCTTTGGATTTATTAGCTTATAACTAAAAATGTATAAATAAATACCAAATAAATTTATGTATTTATAATTGTATTCGATTAAGTTACTTTTTTATTTACTATTTTATTACAACTGATTAAACATAAAATCGCCTTTTTGTTTTTTTATTCTTTAAATAATTATTTAAGAGTTCAATAATTAAAGATTTATAAATTTTTGTTAGCAGTTTTAACTTTTTGGCAACTAAAAGGCTTGCTAGTTGGCCTGCTCTTTGTTTTTTTAAAGAGTAGTTTCTTCCAACATACTCTCTTGAAAATCGCAATATCTAAGCTAAACAATGAGTTGAGTTCTCATCGCTATAAATATTTTGTAGTATTTTTATTTAGTTCAAATGTTTTTTAGGTTTGTTTTCATGGTATTGTATTTATTACTTTCTTTCATCCTATTTATTATTTTTCTTGTCACTTACTAAGAAAACAGTCCAAGGGAATAATGTTTCGATTGGTTTCAAACTAATAATTTAAGTTTTAGTTTGTTTTATAAACTTGGCCGGATGAACTTGATTCTAAATTCAAAATTATATCTAATTTCAATTTTTAGTTTAAAAAGTTTTCATTTCTGGCTGGATCCATTATCAGCATTCTCTACTCTCTGGCTGCAATTTATATTACACATTAGAATAGCCAAATAAAAATTTATTGATTTTTTTTTACAAAATTAAAATTTGTAGACAGATTTTAATTTCGTTTTAGTAGACGGTTTTATTGGCCTTGGCTTGTGCAGCATTGGTCTATGTATCGCTGATTTGTTAGCATTTTTTAAACCTTGAAATAAAAGTACAATCTATTTTATCATTTTTCAATATATTTTTTTGTTTTATTTCGTACAAGGATAACAATTAATTTGTAGATTAGTTGTTTTAAATGAAATTCGATTCAATTTATCATTGGTTGGATGCCCGTCTGGCGATGATCGACGCGGGATTTCATAAGTCTCAATTCACATTGCACTTGCTCGTCTGAAAAATTAATTCTTAAATTAATGCAATTTAAATATTATTTTAAAATTCTTTTTAGTTAAATTTAAACAAAATTTTGGTAATCTATGCCCTTATTCTAAACTGGATCTTATAAAAGCATTAACTCGAAAAAATTATACAATGAAACAAACTTCATTAAATATGTGTAACATGGCATATTTGAAGATCTTACACAGTATACATTATTCTTAAGTGTTTTGGCTTAAGCAAACTCCATAACATTTATTGCAATAAATCATTTTGTAAAAATATATAATTTTATTATTACACCAAACAAGAACATAATTTAATTCAAATAATCTATTAACATAATTTGAATGAATTTAAATTTTTTTTTTGTTAAAGTGTAAGAAATATAACGAATAATTGATTTCTAGCCTCTGCCTGCCGGCTCCGCCGTTACTGGCTCCGCCGTTGCTGCTCCGTTGCTTTGACTACATTTAGGTGTATACATTCATATTTGTTTTGTTTTTATTGGTTTATAAGTATTAGTTCATTAAATAACACACCATTCTTTGTCATTTTCAATTTTACAATTTTGGTTTTAGAAAAACTTTATTTTTACGTTTCTTAATTAGGTTATACTCAAAAAAGTTGCTATAAAGATATATTAAGATCAATTATAATAGCGTAGCTGTGAAAGTTTTTGTATGTTTTAAGAACTACAATTAATCAAGTGTCACATTGGGCTAAATTAATTTATTGACATCCATTGAATTTTTGGTGTATGTATTAATTAATTAAATATTGTTTTCAAGATTCTCATCATTTTATTTATTTATTGATTTTGTAATTCAAGGCGAAGTTTTTAGACGTTATATTAATTCATTAAATATATAATCAAATACCATTTCTTTTCCATTATAATTTAACTTCTTTAAAGCGCGTTCGGGATTTTTAAAATAGTTTAATATTATTAAGAGAATTTATTATTTTTATTTAGTAATCGATAATGTATATAAAAGTGTGTTTATATCTATTTATCGATATTATATTTACTTAATGACTTTTTGTTTAAGATTTTATTTTTTTATTTTATTCTTTTAGAAAATCCAAATTCATTTTTACAATATAAGTTATTTGGTAAATAAATTTAGGCTAAGGAATTAAAAAGAAATTTAGATGAAATTTTATATTAATAGTTTGGTACACATTTAGTTTAAATTTTTTTTATTCAAGACTATATCTAAGCTTCTAAATAATATTCATTTGTTAATTTTCTTTGTTTTGATTTCATATAATAGTCGCTCATCTATTGCATCAAGAATCAATTAGAACGGGGTATCTACTTAATCATAAATTTACAGACCTATTCAGATCCGATGTTTGCTTGTTTATAGTAGCACTTTCTGGGATCCTCGATATTATACTTAAATTAAATAGTTTCTCTGTAAATGACATTTTTTCAATTTATTTTTATTTTTGTTAGTTTTTTCTCTTTTTTGTTTTTTTAATATTATATAAAAGTTAAAGCTATCCATTTTTTCTTACTTTTTTAAGATTGAATTTAATTCCATTTGCCGAATACAGATTCAAAATTATCTAGTTTTATTCAAATTATATCACATACATTTGCAATATTTTAAATTTTTACACTTTATTACTTTTTTAATTTTTCTGTGTTGCGGAGAGTATATTTTCGAAAATGAGAAAGAAGTTGAAAAGAAGACCATTTTGGTGTATATCGGATTCATCGTGAAAATTCCGAAAAACCGATCACTTTTTGTTTTTCAAACTTTGGGTCATTTATTTGTTAAATTAACGACGTTAAATTTGACTATAAATTTTGAATTGTTTTGTGAAGCCTAAATTAAAATCTGTATTTTTGTGTATTTGATCAGACATAGCGACATATCCCGTCTTGAAGCATAAATTTTGCTCAATAGCATTGCGAATACTCCATATAAGTGAATTTAATTAGTTGTAAGGATAACAAAAATTTTTTTAAATTAAATTTTTCTTTGCTCTTTTTATTAGGAATTATGAAAAAGTAAACTAAGGATTCGTCAAATGCTTTTTAAATTTTAATAGTAAACTTTGAATGATTTAATTTCATTAATTTGGTAGAAATTTCTGGTTGTCCATTATTGTTTGCTATTTTTCGTGTTTTTTTTGTTACTTTTTTAATTTATAAGATAAACCTATATATGAATCTTACGCCTTTACAACTTTTTTTATTCTAATGTCTTTCATATGGACGCTTGTTTCTAATATTTCTCATTGTCGTAATCTCGGTAGGCAGGTACAAGATTTATCTGAAAGCTTAAATTATTTTTGAATTTCATAAATACACTTAGTGTAGAGTGGACCGCTTTTTATTATTTAATTGGTATCTTGCTCGATATCTTGTTTTAAAAAGTAGAGATTCACTTCTTTACTTAAAAGGGTTTAAAAAATATTTAATCAAAGTTAAACTAAGACAGATTTTCAAAATTATGAAAAACTCTAAACATGAAGACTGTCAAATGCCAACACGCCTTACAATGGAGATAGATAATCATTTAAGACTGCATTTGAGAGTAAATTGTCTTTCTTGGACTAAATTTAAAACTTTTTAATTA
This sequence comes from Heterodera carotae, assembly GCA_024500135.1. Classification (NCBI taxonomy): domain Eukaryota; kingdom Metazoa; phylum Nematoda; class Chromadorea; order Rhabditida; family Heteroderidae; genus Heterodera; species Heterodera carotae. Next base: position 5,522 of record JAKKIK010000668.1, on the reverse strand, counting down.
TAAAATTTTTTATCAATATTTTTATTTCGGAAAAAAGCTAAAATTTGCAATCGTAATCTTTTTTACGACCCGGCGATAATTTTAGTATTCCGATTTTAGAAAATATTAAATAAAATAAAACCACAAAATCTCTTATGTTTATAGTAACACTCACAAAAATGTTGGGCCAGGATCTTAAAAATTAAAAAAATGCTATAATACTCTATTGCATTATAAACTTTTAAATTTAAAAAGAATAAAAATCAGCTAGAATCGAAAATTAGAAAAAAACTAAAAATAAAACATTACAAAAACAATTTATATTGTCAAGAAACAAAAAGAAATATAATTTTAATTAAAAAATTTTACAATTATTTGTGAAAGATTGATAAATGGGCATTCCGTCACTATCAGCCGTCAGAAAATTCGACAAGAGGTTCAGACGAAATAAAAGAAGTAAGCTATTCTTTAATTCCTTGTATAATAGATAAAAAGGCGTTAATAAGGTCAAATTATAAACAAATAAATAAAGTTAATAAATATGAATATAAAATAAAGATTAATTTTTTAGAACAAACTATCTAAATTCAACATAAATAACTTCAAAAGTACTCAAAATTAGATACTTAAAAATCCCAAACGCGCTTTAAAGAATTTAAATTATAATGGAAAAACAATAAATGGTATTTAACATATATTTGATGAAATATAACGTCAAAAAATTGTAGCCGAAATCTAATTTTCCAATTTTAGTTTTTTTCTAATTTTCGATTCTAGCTGATTTTTATACTTTTTAAATTTGAAAATTTATAATGCAATAGAGTATTATAGCATTTTTTTAATTTTTAAGATCCTGACCCTTCATTAATTAAGATAAATTCCTATTCGTTTAAAATTTAATTCTAAATGGAATGTTTGTTATAGAAAAATGCTTTTTTAATGTATCAACCTTAATATTAAACTCATAAAGTTGTTTTCTAATAATATTTTTTAAATTTTACTCGAGCGGTAGTCTTTTTGTGGCTTGGCGCAGACTTATGAAACCAAGGAGAAAACATTGTAAGCATTTTGCATTTATTTGTGAAAACAATTAAAAGTAGTTTATTCATTTAATATTCTAGTTTTCAAATTTATATTTTCTTTTTCATAAAGTTATATTTTAGTTAGTCATAGTCAATCTAATCAGGATATATTTCATGGCGCAATATTGGCACTGGAAGCTAGAGTTCTAAGGCACAAGATTCAATAAAAAATATTAATCTCATTATCCTAAAAAAAAATTAAAATTAAGTATGCATTTAAGCAATGAACCGGGATAAGTAGAAACATGTTCGTTTCGACAACTATGTAATTACGGTTGCGTCTTGCCTCCATGCGAAATACCATCCTTTCGTGACATTTATCTGCCAGTCATATTGTAAATTTTTTTTGCTACTTTTTAACATAATTTCTGAATGCTTTGCACATTTTTGTGTCATTTTCATACTGTTTTTATATTTTGGCATTTTTTAATTTTAGAGTGAAAAATCATTTTTTTAAGTCATCTATCTTTTACTTGTATTTTTGTCATTTTTGTTTTTATTTTTTATTATTTTAATAATTGAGGATCACGTAACTCAGGCACCAAACGTGCATTGATTAAGTGGAAAATTTAAAGCTAAATTTTCAATTAAGTACAAGTTTTGTTTGCTTTTATACATCAAACGTAGACTTTTGTTCATGGCGACTATAGAAGAATTTTTCTTATTCGCAATGTTACTATGCGATAATCATTTTTTAAAAATTTACATTAAACTTTTATATGTATTAATCTAGTTTAAATTAGAAACAACCAATATAAATAAATTTTTTGTCATCTTTATTGGTCATTCATTGGTTATTACTATTTGGACGCATTTGTTATTATACTTTTTTTCTGGGTTTTTTTAATTTAGGTTTATGATTAACAAATGCCATTCCCATCTTCATTATAGCATGAACGTTTTCACTTTTCTTGGGTTTTTATATTTCTCAGTATTGGGTTGGATGCATTCTGATGTTTGTCTAATGCTTTAGCTCCCCATAATCATAGAATATAAAGTTTTTCAGATACTTCATTTTTAAATAGTTAATTGATAAATTTGTTATTTAAATTTGAGGTTATTTTTACTTAATTACGACTTTTAAATGAGCTTTTTTTGTATAAATTGATTGTTTTTGATGAGTAGGTCAAGATTTCAAAGTGATAATTTTTCAATTTATAAATTTTTTTTATATTTGCTTCTTATTTTATTGTGACACAATTTCAGACAAACTAAATTTTAATTTTGACATTAAACATTAAAAATGTCTTGGCCAATAAATGTCGAGGTGCAACATTCATGTTATTAGCGTTTCGAATGAAAATTGTGCAATGCTTTAGGTTATTTTTGGTGGAAAATTCAGTTTTCATGATTATATAAAAAAGTTTTTTATCATAAATTATTATTTTTATCTGTCTACAATACGTTTAGGTTATTTTATCAATCATATTTAGCTTAAATTTATCACGATGGTTTTATGGCACTACTCTCGTGTCATCTCGTTTGCGGTCGTTCATCTCGTTTTTGCGGTCGGTCATCTCGTTTTGCGAAACTGGTTCTCGATGATTCGAATTTGAAAGCGGCGGAAGGCGGAGAACTTTTTTTTTTAATGCATTTTCACTGCATCTTTATTGGTGCTTTTAATAAATTAGTGAATAGGTGTATCCTGGTATAGCGAATTATGCATTCAATAATTTTTTAATAAAATAATTTTTTAGTTTTATGCAATTTGTTAAATTTAAGTAATATATTTTTTACGTAAAAGGGGAAAATTTAATTTTAATAATTAAGAAAAATAGTTTATTGCAAATCCAATTTTTATTTTTGATTTACATTTATACTATTCTGTTGATTGGTCGGAATTGGATTGTGGAATTATTATACATTAATTTTCTCAGAGTAGTATGCTCATTTATTTGGGTTTCAGTAATTTGGGAAAGCTTTTTCTTCAGATAATCCGCAGCTGAGAAAAGATTGTACCTTTATTTCTCTTTAATATTTTTCTAATTACAATCTAATTAAGATAGGCTAATTAGATAATTTTATTTTTTTTATTGGTTTTTTACTAGTTAGTAGAGTAATCGAAAATTGGAGTGTGGAGTTATTTATTATACATTAATTTAGTCAGATTAACCTTTGATATTAAGTTTTTATTCTTCAAATGATTAAGAGATTGTATAAGTTATTTTTTTTTTATATTGGCATGCCGGGTTTGCATCTATTTTTCTCATCGACATTACTCAGATTTCCTTCGCTTTTTGAATTGATACAAATTAGCATTAATTTTTTGTTATTATGGCTTTTCTTACCAATTAATTATCTTTAATAAAATTGACGGTTTTTTCATTCGTTTTTTATTGTGCATTGTGTTAAAGTGTGACAATGTTTTTAAATTTACAGCAATTAGTGGTAAATTTTATTACAAGAATTTGGAATTACAAATACTATATTTTGTGTATTTATTTATTGTAAGTCTTGATTTTGACATTGCGGTGATTTCCGTGTTTCCAAAAATGGCTTTCCTCGCAGAAGGGTGATTGATCACTTCAAATGATTCTACTAATTATAATAAATATTAGTTTTTATTAGAATTGTTTTGAGTATTTATTTATTTCTTACTTCTGTTAGCAGTTTTTAAATTCATTAGTTAAGGATTCAAATAATGAAGCTGTACTTAACATTCTTGTAATCGTCCTTTTCACTTTCAAATTGATGTTCCTGCGGATCATTTTTGTACTTCGATTATAACTATTGGTTAAAGTAGTAATATGGAAATTATTTTAAGCTTTATTTCTATATTTTCCAAAGCAATTAAATTTTAATTACATTGCATTCTAAAGATAGGCAATATAAAACTTTTTATTTACACAGCTATGCATTTTTTCGTAATGTTTTTATTTTATAGTTAGATGTAATAATTCTAAACGCACAGTTATATATAAAATACAAAAAAATTAAAATACATTTAAGTTTAATTGGTAATTTTCTTCTTATTTGACAAAATTGTTACAGAAATAAATGTAATTTAGGTACGTTTGTGTTATGCAGCCAAGTAATCGACTAGCGACATACTTTATGACGCAGGCGATTACTTCTAAATTTTTTTAAACATTCCGCCAAGAAGACATTTGTAAAATTTTTTAATGAAAGTGATTTCGTTAATTTTTTTAAATAAAATTTATTGGTTTGAGAGGTTTTTTTTTGATTTTTAGATTTGAAATTATTTTTTGAAAATGAAATTTGGATTTAAAATTAAAATTTTTTGAGCATTTTAAATGCTTCGACCCCACATCTGCTGGTTTAGTGAAGATTCTATGTATTTTACGATTATTTCATTCTTTGTATGATCTGTAATCGACAAAATTGTTATTCTATATTCGATATAATAATTGATTTTAATTCCAATAGTTAAATAATTTTTATACAAAATTTAATTGCTTGACCTCTCAGGTAATTCGTGTATCAATTTTTAAGGTTAACCAGTCTTATAGACAACGAGCACAGATCATCATTTTTCATGGTATTGATCACGAAGCATTACTTTTTAATAATATTATTTCAATTGCATTTACAACAATTTAGGTGGACTTTAAATTTTATAGTTGCATTTTATAGATTGGTTTTTAATTTTATAATTGTTGTATGTCGCTTAATCTTTTTATCATTTTAATAAATTTATACCAAGAGAAATTAAAATGATTTTTGTATTGATTTATTTCGGTTTACATTTTATTTGATCCTACAGTATATTATTCTTTTAAACGATTATCGATAACACTCTTCTGAAAACTGTTTAACCACTTGTAAAAAAAAATTTGAATTTTAGCACTTCAAGCTATATAAGTGCCTTTTATACTTCAAAAGTTTTCATTAAATAATTGGCTTTTTTGTATTCCCCTCTTAAAAAGATAAGATTTTGACTACATACCGAAGCGATTATGAATGATAAAATTTTCTTTTGTAGTTTTAACTCAATTGTTCCTTTTAGTTTAGATTAAAAAACAAAAATCACGCCGTTTAACGCTCAACTCATAAAATTGTCGTTGAGAGCATTTTTTATTTTATTTCATTTTGTTTTTAATTTAATTTGGTATTGATTCGGATTCCTTATATTCTTTTACGCTGTAACTCTTTTTCAAATTATTTTTTTGACATCGGTATAACTTTTTTGTTAAATAAAATTTAATGTATCGGTGTTCACTGTAATGGCATTGGCGCTGTCTTGTGCAATCCACCATCCGCTTCTATTTGCAATCCTCCTGCAGTCATGTTTAATTGATATATTTGACGTATTGAATTTAATCCAATGGATTCTACGCAAACGTTGCGGTGGTAATTTTCTGCTTGATTCTTCTAGATTTTAGCACTTTGCGGATTTGCGGTGCTTATGAGTAGGGTTGGCGGTTTGAAACCGAACCGAACCGAACCGAAAAACCGAGAAAATTCGGTTTCGGTTATCGGTTTCGGTTCGGTTAACCGAAT
>JAKKIK010000667.1:0-25575 GCA_024500135.1 Heterodera carotae | reverse complement strand
AGATTCGTGATCAGCGCATTTTTTAAGCCTAGAAAATGATCATCTAGAATTTTTAAAAAAATTTTCCGTCGGGACCACAAAACCAAACCATTGCCGCGGTTCACAAATGGCCAAATGTTATTAAATATCAATGCAATTTTTTAAATCATTTTTAGTTAATTTTTTCAGGGATAGATAAACTTCACAGGCAAATACCCAATTCGTACGGCTACCCAACGCGTTTATTTTAGACATTTAAAACGTTCAAGCCGAATTTGAAAATCATTTGTTATTTTTTGTGCGCATATCCAAAAGGGAGGGAGCGCATAACTCTATTTGGTGATACATATAAATTTCACTATAAATAACACATTGGTAAGGAGGCACCTGAATGACGCGCATATTCAGTCCCGAATCTTGTGCCAGTTTGGCGCGCTCGTGCTTTGATGGTTTGGATGTGTTGTCGAATACCCGGTTCAGAATGTCCAACTTAAACTCTGTGAAAGACCAACCGACGATCATTTTCCCATCCCCCATCCTCCGCCCACCTGTTTCTGATTTATTGTAGTCCGGGGACCTCTCCGTTTGTTGCCATACACTTTTTGGTGAGCTTCCTCCTCCTAAATATAATTTTGTCACTTCTGAACCCAATCGACGACCATTAAAATGCCACCTGTCTGGAGAAGTGTTCTCCAACGGCGTACATCTGAACGGAAACGATTTTATCATTTATGGTCTAAGGAAGATGGAAAATTACCTCGGAGGGATATTGGAGCAATGGGCCCGAGGGAGTGTTTGTACGTCTGCCCCTGCTGCTACACGTTGTGAAACAAACAGTCGGTGAAGCTGATCCATCCGATAGCGCTGCTTCTCTTCCGCCTCCGTCCGTTCTGTCCCCTCCGTCCTCGTCCTTCCTCCCTCCTCCGTTCCCTCCATCCTCGTCCTTCCTCCCTCCTCCATCCTCGTCCTTCCTCCCTCCTCCGTTCCCTCCATCCTCGTCCTTCCTCCCTCCTCCATCCTCGTCCTTCCTCCCTCCTCCATCCTCGTCCTTCCTCCCTCCTCCATCCTCGTCCTTCCTCCCCCCTCCATGCCCTTTCGACTTAATCTTCCTCCCTGTTGTTCTTGTTGATAATACAGCTTCTTCTTCGTCAGCAGCTTCATCAAAAATTGTCTTATGATATCCGATTTTTCTGGACTCAGATTGTTGTTTTGTCCTTGTAAATACCGCGTGATTGGTCGCTTCTTTAACATTGTTCTCCCCTTGAGGGCTGTTTTCTGTTTCCGACCTTTCATTGTTTGATTGGATATTGTTTTGATCTTCGGAAGTCGATGCGCAATGAGAAGCGATTGGAAGCGAAATTACATTTGTTGGAATGCCCAGTTGATGCTGCTGCTGTTGGTCACCATCGATCTGGTGACCAACTCGAATAAGGTTCTCTTCGTCCAAACTCTGAATCGAATGCCAAACATTTGAATTGCTTTTCTCACTCTCATCAGTCGCATAAATCGATGCTTTCACCTCCTCTGTTTGGCATCTGATCAGTTTATCGATTGTCTCGCCTTTGCTCATGGCACTCTTTTCGTCTTGGCTTTGTGCCCGGTAATTATGCCATTTCTCTTCGTTTGAAGTTGCTTTTCCTCCTCTTGCTGCTACTGCTGCTGCTGCTTCATTCCCATCACCGTGGAATGCCTTTTTTGCATTTGCCGCTGCTGTTGGCCATTCTTTGTCGTTAGAGTCCATGCAAATGTGCCCGGCACATTTGACTGTCCGACAATGCTTTCCCAACAAAAAGCGATCCCTGCGCTTAAACTTTTTACCGCATTGAATGCAACAAAGGCACCGAAAATGGTACGCAATGTCATTCTGCAATGTTTTCAGAAAAAAAGAATTTCACCGATTGAAATTTACCTAAATTTACCTTCAACCTAAAAAACAGTGCATCCAATTCAATTGACATTTTGCACCCAGCACAAATTGTTTTTGTGACAAAGTATCTAATAAGAAACAGCAGGCTAACATTTAATATTTTGAGAGCTTAGAGGTACAAGAGGAATGAAAGCATACTCAAAATAATGAGCTCGGCAGAACAGTCGCCTCTCTTTCTCATAGCATTTTGTCCATTGGCAAAAAGAGACGCAAAAATTGCGAGGAATTAAAGAAATATTGCAGACGGAACAGACAGCACAGTGTTCGTGAAGGAAACGAGCGGGCAATGTCCGAAGCTGAATTGAAAAGCACGCTTTAGGAGCCCAACGACAGACAATGCGTCAATAGGCGTAAGATTTATTGAGCTTGACAACTTTTAAACCACTCGGTTGAGTGGCTTTTGTTGAAATTGTCTGATCCTGGTTTAGTTTAAATAATTTAACTTATTAAGTTCCATTCCAAAACTGTCCCAGAATGCCATTGTCTGTTCCCGGTTCGTCCCCCGAGTCCCCGAAAAAGCACTGCTGCTGATGACATAATAGGTGTACATAATTAGGGTTTGGAAGAGCCCGGGGACTCCGGCGGGCTTTTCAGTGGCGTCCGGCCCGTTCCCGGCTAAATCCAATCATTTTATAATTACGGATTTACAGTTATTTGTGGAACTGCTGCTCACTTTGATCATTTGGGAGTCCATTATTAAGCACTCACAGCTCGCACATTGATGAAGTTGCATAAGGACACAAGATTGAGTAGAAGGGTTTGGGCTTTGTGTTGTGGAAGGTTTGGTTGAGAATGTGAAGTCATTGGAGGAGGAAGGCCCCCCGGGCGAGGGGCAAATGGAAATGTTCATTTGAAAGCTATATTGGTTTAAAGGCTATGATTAAGCAGAAGTTAAGCGATTAAGCATCTCACAAAAAAATCACATCTTAAAACTCGAAAATTTTGATTTTTTTGTCAACTTTACATATATATTTATGCTTTAATCGCTTAGCCTCTGCTTACAAATCAGGCTAACCTCTAAAAACACAGAGCTTTCTAATTATACCAAAATTGTAAGTTTTGGTTGACAAATAAAAAAGTTATTGTTTGTTTTTAATGAGGACAAAAATTGCAGTTGACAAATGCCTGCATGTCTAATCGGGTACCCGAATTGAAACCAAATCATCGCGGGTACCCAATTAGAAATCTGTACCCGATTTGAAACGAACATTGGTGAGTTCTAACGAACATTGCGCAAACCATTTAAAACCCGAAAACTAAGTACGAGATGCGGTTCTACATCGCAATCCGAACAAGTCTGTAAAATTTTAGGTTTATATGTTCATATGGGTGCTAGGACTTTTCGACAGCGAAGAACTTTTAGACAGTCCGCAAATAAATTCAATTTTAACGCAAAACTTTAATTATAATAATTTAATTGTCAAAATTCAAAATTATTGTTTGCATTCTTTCTAAATCCAAAAATCGGTGACCATGGCATTCACAAGAAGTTCACTAAATTCCCTAAACCCCTGTACAAATATCCTCTAGTTCTAGTGGTCCAGAAGAATGCCTTTGAAGAAGCCGAAGATCGGCTGGTATTGTTTAATTTTTTCGAGCAGAAAATAATCGTGGCCGAGAATGTCCCGGCTTTTGTGAAAAGTTCCTCCCACTGAAACCTAACAGCACACTTGGGCAGCGCCATCCCTTTGAACAGTGGCCTATCGAATGCCGGATCCAGTTTGATTAAGAAAAAAAAGATAAATTTAAAATTAAAACCAAAGCTTTAGCGATATTAAAATAATATACCATTATTTTTTTTTAACTAACATTTACTGTCGCAAAGTCCTAGAATTAAATTTAAAAATTTTCTGTCGAAAAGTCCGGCGCCCGTTCATATGAACATGACATAGAACAAACAGTTAAGCTGTCAAATGGTGCGAAAAAGTTTCTTGGATGTTTTGGATATGTTTGGATAAATATTGAAAAGGAAACTACCGATTTGTTCGAAATGGGGTCTAAATTATGAGAGTGCCGTTGCTGTGTGATGGATGAGAAGACAGAGAGTCATGTGGAGCAAATGTTAAAGCATCAAAAATCCGCAAACATCAAACCAAAAATGCAAAGAATTTTAACAAATGCTGCCACTCCGAATCGCGCACTTTCTCTTCAAAATCTGTGGCCACAGCCGAATGTCTGTCTATTCGGTTGCTTCTCCAATTTGTTATGCATGCCCTCCTCCGCCTCGTCCAAGTGCCACCTGCCATTTTGTCAATCATTCATCCGCCCATCCTTTTCGAATCCCTACAATTCTCACAATGATGGGCCCAATGTCTGTGCCCCCTCCACCCATCCGTCTGACACCTGCTAAGTTACTTCACTATCCGTCGCATCGTTCGTTCATTCATTCATTGCCCCCCCCCCCCCCTCCGTTAGTCATACCGTAATGTTTTGCCTCAAAATAACGTTAATCTTTTTAAACATTTCATCATAAATGAATAATTGAGTTGAACGGTGGGGGGAGGTGGTTTGGACGTTACAAAAACAAAAATTGGGAACATTGGACACTCAGTCGATTGAACGAGGTAAAGACATATTTAATTTAACATTATTATTACATACCGTATTTCCTCGATTTGAAGGCCCGGGCCTTCTATTTTTTAATCCTCGTCTAGGGGGGCCTTCAAACTGTCGCCAGGAATGTCGTTTTTTGGTTCCGTATCATATGGGACCCGTTTTCAAAAAATTTGGAAATTTTTTTCCCATAATAACTGAAACACAATGAACACAAAAATCGCTCGATTTCTAATAGATGCCTGTGAGGTCCAAATTTGGATTCAGTTAATTTAGTAGTAAAATTTCAAATTTCTGGGGGGCCTTTTATTTTTCAATCCTCGTCTAGGGGGGTCTTCAAATAGAGGAAATACGGTATTCTGTACATTCAAATTGAGAAAACAAAATTCTTAGATATTAACACATGTAAATGGTGTATGAAAATAGCAAATATTGCTTTGCTGCTGATTACCCTTACATTTGTTGGCATATTAACCCGTTAGGGGCCGAAATATTTGTGAAATAATCAAATGGCTGCCTGAAGCACTGACTGTTTGGTGGGAACTGTTGACCCTTTGGGTCCATTTAGTGTTTGGTTCCCTTTGGCGTCGTTGCCCTTGTTCCATTGGCATTGCGTTGTGCGTGGTGCCGTTTGTTCGGCTCTTCTCCCTCACTTTGTTTGCTCTTCCGCCGTCTCTTCCGCAATTGTCGGCATTGGCTCAAAAAGATTGCATTGACTGGTCGAGTTGTGTGATCGCAAATGCGGCTGCTGTTTGTGCACTTTGTTCTTCTTGGCTTTATCTCTGCTGCTTGACAGTGTCTTTTTGACCGACATAAATCGCAATTCTTAACAAATATTTGAATTTTGCCGCTCAAATGCTTTTATTAATGCTTTTAACCTCCGACTGTCAGCAGCTTGGCCATCTTTTCTACCAGTCTTTTGGCTCTTCTCCGTTGTTGCTCCCTTTCGCCCGTTTCCGCCGATTCATTGCCTTTTTGTCGCTCTTCCGCTCTTTTCATTCTCTCCAAAACTTTCACCGCATCATTTTCATCCCAATTATCCACCACAATTGTTGAGTTGAAGTAACTCCCATAGCGAATTTTCGGCATTTTCTGCACATTGTTTGGCATGTATCCATTTGCAGTGGATAGATCGGCAACAGCGAACATCATTTTGACAAAATGGAAAATAGAATCAGTAAATGCGGCGATGAATACTCTTCAAATTAAAAAATTTTTTTTTTTGCTATTTGTTAGTTTTCTTAGTAATGATAGGGCGTCCAAAAATATGCAAATGCATATTTTTTATCTAAACTGGTAGAGGCTTAAAAAGCACGAAAAACTTGCTTTTAGCTTGGTTTGAAGTTCTAGGATGGACTTTCATATGCATATTTTGCATATTTTTGCATATTCTGGGATTTTGAAAAAAATCCATAAGAAAAATGCAATAAAAAAAGAAAAATACACCCCTAAGAATTGATTCTTTATTTTTAAAAAATAGACCCCTAAAAATCGAATTTTTACTCAAAATTCAAATTTTCTCCCATAAAAAAATGACTTTTTGGCTCAATTAAAATAAAGAAAAATTTTAATATTTGGTTTGTATTTTTGGTAAGAAAATTAAGGACATATTGCTATTGGGACAAAAAAATTTTCAAAAATTGCATCCCTAATTTTGGAATTTTTTTCTGATATTTGGTGCGTAATCAGTTATGTCACACTCCCTGATTTTTTTGGAAAATATCGGTTATAGGTCCCAGACTCCAAATCACCTAAAACCACTTTTATAGGTATTCTTAGGTGCTAAAAACGATAGAGCAATCAAGAATTTTTTGTCGCTCGACCTTTAAACCGGTTTTTGAACCGGTTTAAAGTCGTAAAAAATGGGTACGAAATGAGCAAAAACCAGCCCAAACACATTGATATCAATCGACAGCTCTCGACGAGACAAATCTTCAAATCGATCTAGATCAGATTCAATTCGATCCGAAGCCGTCTGAACACTGGCCAGCTGAGTCCCAGTGAAAAATGGACATTACAGTACCAATGACCAAATTCAGCAGAAAAAAGCAAGAAACGCATTACTAGAAAATGCAATGACAAGTTATTGCGCTAAAAACCAGCGCACACTCGACTACGGCGGCCAGTAGGTGGGGCGCCGCTCGCTCGCTCAGGGTTGCTCGCGCCTCGGCCCGACATTAACCAGGCGCTCGCAACCCTTCGGGCGCCCCACTACTTGCTCCGTCTTCGCATGCTCCTTTTTGCGTGTAAATTTCAGTCATTACGTATCCCAGACTTGTTTTGATCATTGGTACTGAAAAATCCAATTTTCACTGGGACTCAGTTGGCCAATGTTCAGATGGTTTCGGATCGAGTTGAATCTGATCTAGATCGATTTTTCTCGTCGAGAGCTGTCGATTGATATCAATTTGCCAGGAAATGAATGTGTTTAGGCTGGTTTTTGCTCATTTCTTACCCATTTTCACGACTTTAAACCGATTCAAAAACCGGTTTAAAGGTCGAGCGACAAAAAATTTTTGATTGCTCTATCGTTTTTAGCACCTAAGAAAACCTATAAAAGTGGTTTTAGCCTATAACCGATATTTACCATTTTTTTAAATTTTATCGCTGAAACGAATCGGTATTAATTTTTCAATTCAACGTTATTTACGTGAGAACGTCAAACCGTGAAATTAATAAAACATTATTTCGGCCGCATAAATTTATCAATTTGTTCCAACATCAATTCAAATTCATCCAATTCACGTCTTTTCAATTCACTGTCCCACAAAAAACTCATTAATCTCTTACAATATATTCGGAGTTCATGTTGCTGGTTGATAAAAGAGCAACATTAAGCTTCACTAGTTAAGCTACCATTAATTAATTCACGTATTTGACGTAAAACCTGACGTATCTCACGTGGTGCACGGTGATCTCGACAATAGTTGGTTTCGACAGTGAACTATTTCGCTTTTTTTCACTGTCTGCGTGTGAATTCGACAGGAATTGAACCCGACAGTGATTGATCTCGACATTAAGTGAAAATTTTAAAAATTTGACTTTTAATTTTGTATTTAAGTGTAAATATAATTAAAAAGAGTAATGATTAGGCATTTTCAACTCATTTATGTTTTTGCGAAACGAATGCCGCGGCGACAGAATTAGTTAATCGATTTGAGTTGATGTGTAAAATATAACAAACTTTTTTCGGAAAATACACCCCCAAAAATAGGTTAGGAAGTCCCGGAACCGAAATGGACCCAGTCCCGGCGCCTAGTCCCGGTCATGTTTTCCCATAAAAAATCTTGATCCCGAACAGCTCTGGTGGGCCTGTGAGATCACCGCCAGTACGCGAAGCCCTCCTTCGTTTTTGATAATGCCTTAAGCCTATGATTTTAAGGGAAAAAAATGCAATTTAACTTCAAAGGTCTAATCAAAAGTTGGCTATGTTTTAATCGACCTAGGTGAACTAAAATTCCGTCGCCGCGGCATTCGTTTCGCAAAAACAGATAAATGAGTTGAAAATGCCTAATTATTACTCTTTTTAATTATATTTACATTTAAATACAAAATTAAAAGTCAAATTTTTAAAATTTTCACTTAATGTCGAGATCAATCACTGTCGGGTTCAATTCCTGTCGAATTCACACGCAGACAGTGAAAAAAAGCGAAATAGTTCACTGTCGAAACCAACTATTGTCGAATTCCACTGTCGAAATCACCCACTGTCGAAACCAATCACTGTCGAGATCACATGTAGCCTCTCACGTAAATAACGTAAAATTGAAAAATTAACACCGGATTCGTATTCAGCGCTAAAATTTTTAGAAAAAAGAAAAAAAAAGCCAGGGGGTATGCCATAACAGAAAAGTACAGAGTAATTTACCTTTTTTGGGATTTTAGCCTTTTTTATGTTTTTCGTGCATTCAGGCCCATGCCCAGTAATTGAATTAATTTGAACCCTTTTTATGATGGGCGAGAAAAATGAACCGAGTTATTTAGGGTTTTTAATAGAGATCGAATCGGTCGGTTTTTTTTCAATCGACCGACCACTTTATCAAAAAACCACAATTTGAAACGAATCGAATGGTTTACATTTATTCGTTACTTTTACCCAAAGTTTTCAGTGGGAACAATAATGGAAAAAAAAATTATTGGGGGAAAAAAGACTGACTGTCGACCTCGCGGTAAAATATGTATCGGATCCCTCGCCCAGGCCTTAAATGAATTGTCAAAAATAATTAACGCAAAAGAGATTTTGGGATTCTTTATTTGTTCGTTTTTTGCTTTCATTAACTTAGCTTAATTTTGGTTTAAGTTTTTCTTTTGTCATACGGAAATAAAGGCAAATAAAAAAAGAAATGAAAGATTAAAAGAATAGGTAAATATGTACATTTAGAGATAGGGGAGAAAGGGTGGGGGCGTGGAATGGCGGGAAAAGAGGCGAGGCGAAATTAGGGGGGGGGGGGGGGGGGGGGGGAGGGGGGGGGGGGGGGATGGGGGGGGAGGGGGGGGGGGGGGGGGGGGGGGGTGGGGGGGGGGGGGGGGGGGGGGGGGGGGGGGGAGCGGGGGGAGGGGCAGAGGGGTGTGGGAGACAGGGGTGGGGGCGTGGAATGGGGCTCCCGGAATTTTGGACACTGAAAATTGGACACTTAAAGAAAAATTCTCCGAACTTTTTTGGTCAGGCATGTTGATGATGGTGCTATGTCATTTGACCACAACCGCCACTCCAATGTCCTTAAAAATAAGCAAATATGCGTTTGTACTTAATAAGCCAAAATAACATAAATTTAATTATTATTAATTTGAAATTTAATTAAGAAAGGTTGTCCAACATCATCATCAAAACAAATAAAAATGTCTTAGCAATACATTAAATCTTGTATACCTTCAAGAAAACACAATTCCCTTGGCTTTGTAGTAGGGTTCAGCGAGACCGGGTCGAGAAATCACGGTTTGTTAGTTCCCGGTTGAAGAATTGGGTATCGGTCTCGGGTTTCCCAGGCCCGTTCTCGGTTTTTTTGGAAAGTTCCCAGGCCCGTTCTTGGTTTTTTTGGAAAGTCCCGGTTTTAGACATAGTAAGTTTGTTCTAATATTACTAATCTCTAGAAGTCAGTTTAGTGGATGGATGATTGCTGCTTGGAACATGACTTAAGTTTCTTAAATAGAAGAACAATAAAATTTCTGTGACAAGGGTTTTTGTACTTGTCTACAAAGTAGGATTCGGCGGACCGGGACGGACATTGGCGGGTGTGACCAAACGCCCATATTGGCGGTTGTGGTCAAACGCCCATATTGGCGGTTGTGGCCAAACGCCCATTTTCATTTTTGTTTAAATTTATTTTTGTTCATTTTTCTAAACATATTTTAGTGTCCAATTTTCCAGTGTCCAACTTACCTTCGGAGTCCAAATTTCCAATGGTGTCCAAAATTCCGAACCGTGGAATGGTGGGGGGGGGGCGGAAGGGGTAAAGGCGGGAGAGAGGAGGAGGGCAGATGAAGATTTTTATTACATCACAAAACCGCCCACGCTTTGTCAATAATCGCGAAAAGAGTGGGAAACGAGCGGAGAGGAAGCACGAGGAGATTGAACATGGTAATGAACGAATTGTTTGTTGTCGTCTCATCTCATAGACCAATGGAATTGTCGTCATCCATTTCCATTTGACCTTTCACACATAAATAGTTTTAAAAACAACAAAATGAGAAGGAGGTCGGTGTTTTTGTTAAATGAAAATCATCAGATTGAAAACCCAATTAACTTAATACTTTAAAAGGGCGACTGACGAAGAAATTGGCTGATGACTGAAGAAATTGTCAGCCAACACTTCGACACGTAGTGAAATGGTGTCCTATCATTATGATAATGATCGTTTCAATTGTTTGGACAATGGTAATTCCAACATAAATTCTGTTTTTTAATTTTCAACAATAATTGGTGGCTACGACTAAGTATATAATTGTAGGCGTAAAGCGCCATTAATAAATGTCCTTTGAAAATGCAAATAATCAAAAACTAATGAAAATTACCCATACGAAAGGGGTTTTTAGTCGAAAGTTGTCGATTGATTTTTAAATTGAAATTCATTTTAATTATATTTTTTGTAATTTTTCAACTTACATCAGTTCTAAAAAAATTTATTTGCACATTGCGCCTAAAACTTAACTTTCTACTTCGTTAATTACAAGCAAATATTTGATGAGAACTTAAAAAAAATGAATTTAGTGTCGAAACAATTTTATCGAATCGAAATGATCATAGGGATCAGTGAACGAACAACAAGCAATTTTTAATTTAAGGTGTAATAAATGACTGAACATATACATAGTAAAGCCAACCAAACCCATCCTAACATTTGCCCATTCTTATCATTTGGTCAATGTTCTTCCGCCGCTTCCTCAGTTATTTTCTTCCATAAATGTAAAGAAACGAACAAAATGGTCGTTCGTTTTAATGTGATAAGGGCGATAAAACGGAGGGAGGGAGTGAGCGCGGTGGGGAGGGTCGGGGGGGGGGGGGGGGGGGGGGGGGGGGGGGGGGGGGGGGGGGGGGGGGGGCAAGGAGGGTACTCTGTTTGTTCATGGGAATGTTATCGGATGTCGTCTATGAAAAAAGTTATCTGAGGTAAAACGGGAGGCGGTTTTGTGAATGTATCATCCATTCATTCATAATTGATCAGAGAATGTTTGCATTGTGCGCTTTGAGTGGAATGGCAAATGCTGATCAGTGCTTATCATTTTGAGAAAAATAAATAAAACTAAAATTTGAAAGTGTTAAAGTTTCAGCAGGTTTACTCAAAAATTGTCGTTTTTTATTTTTATTAAATATTAAGTGTAAATGTCAGAAAAGGAACGTAAAAGAAATTGTAAATTGTGATGAGAAATCATTCATAAAATGTAAAGAAGAGTAGGCAAAAATTAACAGACTGATTGTAATTTTTATACATACAACACCAGCAGAGGAAAAATAGCGATGAGTGAAAAATAAGCACAAAAATGGCAAATTATTAAAATCGTTAAAATGAACAAAAAGAATGGACCAAATATTCGAAAAAAAGAGAAAATTTGGGAGTGTACTCAGATGGTAGCGATAATATGTACATATGTAGCATGGCTTTTGTTATATTTTGTCCCCTGTAATATTTTTCGAGAAAGAAACTTTTGAAAGAAGAGCAATAAGGAATTTGAGGTCTGGCGGTGCCGTCCGTTAGGCGCAGCCAGGGAAAATTTGTTAAAAGATTTATTTCTTCGAATTTTAATGAAATTTACTCGTTTGAAATGGCGGATAATCAGCGGATATAGAGGGTTGATAGCAATTCGTACAAATGAAGTTCGTACAATATTGAACTTTTGCAATTCGTACAAACAATTTAGAACATTAAAAACGTGATTTCAGCTGAGATTTCTTTAAACACAGGTATTAAAATAATCAGATAAAAGCAGGGACCCATCGAAAATTTCCTGAAATAAGACAATCACTGGTGAAAAAAACCGATCCCGGGTTTTTTGATGGGACGGGATTAAACCGGGACGGGATTTTGGGCCGGGATGCCGGCACGGGATCCCGCCCGGCATTTCTCGTAGCTTTTAAATTCTTTCAAGGCTTATAGGATTTATTTATTGGTTAGCTTCGGAGGATAAGTTCTTTTAAAAATGCAACCCGAATTTGAACGCCGAAATGCTCCTGTTTTTCAAAAAATATTAAATTTAGAAAATTTAGCTTTATCAGATTTTGTTGATAAAAAAATTTGCTTGTTTTTAGTCTTTATCATATTATTAACCATTTTTGATTTCACCGGTCAATATTTCGTATGCTGTGTTTTGTTAAGAATTTCGCTTAAACAAATTCATTTCAAAAATATTCGCAAACATAAACCTTCTAAGATCGGGTTTTTTTCGTTATTTTATCCCTTTCTGCCAAGGCTACCGGTCAAATCACCTAACGGTAAACTCACCTAATGGAAAAAATGCCTAATACTCAAATCAATTTTGGAAAGCCTCTCTGTCCGTTTAAAAGCTTTGAATAAGCGGAATATAAGCAATTAAACAACTAATGAAATCCTATTTTTATGTTGCGAAAAAGCCTGGATTTAACTTTACTTTATTTGCTTGGCTTTACATTTTTGAGTTGTTTATCGCTTAACTTCTGCTTATCAAATTTTCTAAACGCTTTGAACCTTCGAATACTCCAAGTAAGAGGTAATGGGTTTAGTACAGAGCTACCATTTGTATTTATTTGTAAGTATTGTACTGATTTGAGGCCGGATCAATTCCTCTTAATGATTTCTGCTTTTTATTCTTATTTTGTGTCTTATTTTTATGAGCCAAAGAAAATTCACGATTATTGGCTTCAAAAATCTCTCAATTTTTGCCTTCAAAAGTGAAAATTAGATGAAAAAAGGACCAAATTTTGTTAACAAATTCATTATTTCCTCAAAAATTTTCCCGGCGGCGCCTATCGGCACCGCCTCCCCCCATAAATAAAATTTCTGTTCTCAAGTTCAAAATTGCTTGAAAAATTGTTGGCAGAGCGAGAAAACGTCCAAATGCTGATTTTGTTGAATAAAAAGCGAAATTAAGGCTCCTAAATAACGTTTGAGTCCTATATTTTTGTTAAAATTTTTCAAATTTTAAAAATCGTTAAAAATATGTTTATAAGGGTTTTTAGGGGCGCTGATTACGAAAATGAACTCAGATTTGCGATATTTCGAACCCAAGAACCAGATTCAACCAAAAGTAAAAAAATTCAATTTTCGAATAGTAATAATTTTTAACAAGTTTTAGGAGTTTCCATGGTCGCTGATCACGAATCCGACATTAAATTCGCCCAATTCCGAACCCCGGACCCAAAATCGAACCAAAGTTCGAAAATTTTATAAATCAACTTTGTCTCAAAACAAGGGTTTTAGGGGTTGCAGAATCCAATTCCGTTCCGACCTCCGTTTCAACCCATTTCGCACCCGAACCCGAATTCGAACGTTTTTGCCAAAATTCCAGTTTTTTAAATTGCATTTTTTAATAGAGACCGAGAAGGGCCGGGCCCGGCACAGGGTTTTGCAAGGCCCGGCAAACCCGGCCCTGTGGATTTGACCAATTCCGAACCCTGACCCGGATTCGAACAAAAAGTCGAAAATCAAATTTTCTGGTGTCCATCGAGTGTCCCAGTGGACGTCTTTTGTAAATGTTAATTTTTGAATTTCAAAATTTTCGACTTTTTGTTCGAATCCGGGTCAGGGTTCGGAATTGGTTGAAATGAATGTTGAATTCGTGATCAGCGACCCCGAAAACCCCCAGAAATATATTTTACACTACTTGTTCAAAATTTTTATATTTTTTGAAAAAATGGGGGGGACAAACTTCAATATTACCAAATTTTGATTTTCGGTTTTGAATTTTAAACTTATGGTTCGAATTCTGGTTCGGGGTTCGAAATATCGCAAATCTGAGTTCAGTTTCGTAATCAGCGACCCTTAAAACCCTTATAAACATACTTTTAACGATTTTTAAAATTTGAAAAATTTTGACCAAAAATAGGACTCAAACTAGAGTAGTACCATTTTTATTAGGGTTTTTGACCATTTTTAGCTGTTAGGTATTTTGACCGTTTTTTGGCTTATTTTTGCCATTATGTGTTTTGACCAAGCGCCTTTTGCCAAGCCCTAATTATCATAAAATTTAAGTGCTGTGATGAACCACCCCAAGCAAAATACCGAAAGACACTACGATTTTATTACTTTATTAGGTTTATGACGTCAATTATCCGTCGTGAAGTTCAACAATTTGCTTCTCTTGCGAATGTTTTCGAATGGCTTGATGAGCTCCATGGATTTTTTCGGCCTCTTCACACTTTTAATCAAATAAGACTTCCCTGGATCTCGGCATATTTGAATAGTGTTGTAATCGCATTGTTTTTTCTTTTTTGATACTAGCATTTAGCCTTCCTTGAACGTGGCACAGTATCCATTGTCTGGTAAACGAATTTTGGATGTCGGATGTGGTGCCGGCATTCTATCATTGTCTCTTTGTCGACAGGGAGCATTGGTTACCGGCTTAGATGCGGACGATTCAGTGTTGCAAATTGCTCAGAGATATAGCAAAACATTGACGCCAAATATTCGTAATAAAATTAAATTTGTTTCCGGGACGATTGAGAAATTCGCTGAAGAAAAGGACGTTGTTGGAAGTTGTTTTTTTCATTTGTAATTCTCTCAACTCGATTGTTAAGCATTTGATGCGGTTGTTGCGTCTGAAGTGATTGAGCACGTTTCCGATCTGCCTTTGTTTATTCGAAGCTGTAGCAAATTGGCGCGCCCCAACTCCCCCATTTTTTTCACTACAATCAATCGGACAATTTGGAGCCAACTTTTGGCTAAGACATTCGCAGAGGTTTCTATTTTTAATTTTATTTTTTTTACGCTTTCGGTATTTAGAATATATTGCAAATCGTGCCTAAGGGCATACATCAGTTTGATCAATTTGTTTCTCCCTCTGAATTGGTGAAAATGCTATTGGATGAACAGTGCAACGTGGGACCGGTGCTCGGGCTTTCCTACAATCCTATGCTTAACAAATGGAAATGGACTCGTTTTATTGATGTTAATTACGCACTTGTGGCTCACACTAAAAAATAACAACCCAAATAAATATATTTTTGTTTGACAATTGTCGAATTATTTTAACGTCATTATTTCTTGTTTATTTTTCACTAATTAGCATACAAGAATAATACTTTGACCTTTCAAATGCTTTCAGGTCGCTTTTATTTCAATTCAGTTCACGCTTTAATCTAACGATGGATGAGCAATATGACGCGATTGTGCTCGGCACCGGTCTTAAGGCAATTGCCAATGTCCTATCACTGTTACATCTTTCTGAAAAAATGTTAAGGAGTGCATTTTGTCGGGAATGCTTTCTGTCTCTGGTAAAAAAGTTCTTCACATCGACCGCAACAATTATTACGGAGGCGACTCAGCTTCTTTGACCCCATTGGATGAACTTTACAAGAAATTCCAAGGTTTTTGTGACTGAATTCATGAATAACTCAGCCCCCCAAATTTGTTTCATTCATAACGATTTCTTGTCTTTTTTTCCTTTAATATATGCTTTTTTATAGGGCCAAATGCGAATGCTCCGGAAGGAATGGGCCGCGGTCGCGATTGGAATGTCGATTTGATTCCGAAATTTCTGATGGCAAATGGCCAATTGGTTTGAATTAACGGCGCCATGAAGTTTGGGCACCGGGAAGTTTGTGGGCACCAAAGTGAAATTTTTTTTAATTTTAGGGTTCAGAAATGTCTAAATGGTAAAACAGTGACTTATGCCGGTAGGCCCCCCATTTCGTTTAAGACTTCAAAAAACCTAACATTTATCGGGTTAACTTGTCTCCATAAGAATTCCATTTCGCAAAATACCGAGATACGGCTTCAGGGTCTTAAATTTTCTCGAAATGGGGGGCATAAGCCACTGTTTTGCCATTCTTAGACATCTTTGAACCCTAATATTTTTTAAAATTTCTACTTTGGTGCCCAGACTTCCTGGTGCCCAAACTTCCCGGTGTTCTAACTTCCGGCGGCCGAATTAACGACACTCGCTAACAATTTGGAACGGTGTTAAACAACAAATAAAGCGAATTCCTTTTGATTTAGGTCAAACTGCTCATCCACACCGGTGTTACACGTTATTTGGAATTCAAATCCATCGAAGGGTCCTACGTGTACAAAGGAGGCAAAATTTATAAAGTTCCTGCCGATGAGATGGAAGCATTGTCGACAAGTACCGAACAATTGTGGCTTTTTTGAGGATAATTCAAATTTAGGTTTGATGGGAATGTTCGAGAAACGCCGCTTTAAGAAATTTCTTGTCTGGGTACAAAGCTTTGACGTGAACGACTCCAAAACGTGGGAGGGAATGGACCCGAAGTATACGAACATGCAACAGGTCATTCCTTTCTTTCTTTTGTGGTCCTTTCACTATGGCGCGGCATTACCCTCGCAACTCTTCATAAAGGCCAGCTTATCAGGGATGTGATCGCCAAAACCCAAAAACCGGGCAAGCGTGTTAAAAAACCGGACTTATTTTAAGGTCAATAGCTTTTCGTACAATGGCAGTTCGTACAATTTAAAATGGTAATGACTAACTTTTTTATTAGCCACCATATTCTTTTGATATATTCGAAAGCTCTATGTATTTAGAAGCTATCATTAGGCAGAATCTGAGCAATTAATCCACTCTTGTAAACGTTAAACACAGCCGCTCGATTTTAGGTTCTAAAGACAATAAAGATTTGAATTATTGCTTAGTGGTCCATGCGCTTGTCACAAAAAATGACTTGCAAATTTACATAAAATTCGAATCCCTTCAGTGTCATTGTTTTTTTAAATTTTTTTATTCTATGAACTGTCTTAACTTGCTTCATTCTCAATCATTCATTTTTGGTATCTTTCGAAGGCTCTAAATGAGAAGAAACTTTATAATGCAAAATAGAAGTAAAACAACGCACTATGCAAAAATTAAGTGACTATTTAGACCATGTTTTCGTTGACCTATAACTCAAAAATGTGACTTGAGAGAAAAAGGTTTATGTATTTTTCTCTGGCATTCTCTATTTATTGCATAGACATTACCACTTTAAATTGTACGATCTGCCTTGAACCATTTTTCTAGCTGTAAATGTAAAAACGTTTAAACAGCAACCTGTTTGTCCGGGATTCGAAATTATGGAAAAATAAAGGTCATATTCGTGATCATCGCCATAAATTACCCTAGAAACGACTTTTAAAAGTTTCAGGGGGAGGGGATCGCAAAAGGGATAAGTACCCTCTTTGGTTGTTGATCTCTGCATAATTTAGGTTTATGAGAAATTCGGCCTCGATGAGAATACTGCGGATTTTACCGGTCATGCTTTGGCTCTTTACCGAGATGACAATTACAAGATGCAGACGTATCAACAAACCGTCCAACGCATTCGTCTTTACAGCGATTCGCTGGCCCGTTATGGGAAATCCCCATATCTTTATCCGCTTTATGGGCTGGGAGAGCTGCCGCAAGGATTCGCGCGTCTGTCAAGTATTTACGGAGGGACGTACATGCTGGACAAATCAGTGGATGAAATAGTGATGGAGAACGGGAAGGTCGTTGGCGTCCGTAGTGGCGGCGAGGTGGCAAAATGCAAACAGGTCGGTTCGTCAGTCGGTCCCTTTTCATCCGTCTGGTTTCCGCCTCTCCTTTTTGGATTATGATTTTAAATCAGTCAATCGAACATTGGCGCGATTTTTAGGTTGACAAATTAATAGAGTGCCATCGACGCATTTTGATTTACTGTTGGCAGTTCTTAGTCGATTTTTGCATTTCAGCTCTATTGCGACCCCTCTTACGTTGACAATGCTCGTGTCAAAAAAAACGGGAAAATGGTGCGCGCTATTTGTATTCTTAACCATCCCATTCCGAACACCAATGATGCGCCGAGCTGCCAAATTATAATTCCGCAAAAGCAAGTCGGGCGCAGCTTTGGTAAGTCTACTAAATGTGGCGTTTTTCCCTACGTTCAGTTCTCCATTCTTTAAGACATTTACGTGTCCTGCGTGTCCAATTCCAATCAAGTAGCTCCGAAACCGTGGTTCATCGCCACCGTTTCGACCACTGTTGAGACGGCGAACCCCGAGGCGGAAATACAGCCGGCACTTCAATTGCTTGGGCCCATCGTTGAGAAGTTTGTGATAAGAACAACATAACGCAGTGATTTGGCAGGAAATTTGAATAAAAAATTTTCGAATTGAATTTTAGAAGTTACTTTCAATGTTTAGGTTTGTGACAATATCGGATTTGTATGAGCCGATGGACATGGGCTACGAGTCTCAAATATTTATTTCGCGTTCCTTCGACGCGACCACTCACTTTGAGACAACTTGTCTGGATGTGTTAGACATTTTCAAGAGGGGTACCACGGAGGAATTCGATTTCTCCAAGATCACTCATCTCAGCTTGGAGGACAATGAGTGATTGAGGGGATGTTCGCTTGGTGGGGGTGGGGTCGCAGCCCGGCAAAGTGTAAAAAGATATTGCAAACGAATATGTTTTTATTACTAGGTATTAAAACTATAAATGCGAACTGTCTTTATAATCTAACTTTTCGGGCTGCAATTGTGAATGATTGGTTGGATAATTGTTGTGGCTGTATTTTTTCATTAATCTCCCTAAAGCGAAAGACATTGCCCTTTTTTGCGAAGGTTGTCTGTTTGTGTCGTTCTCTCTGTCAGTCTATCCACTCACACACACTCTCCACTTCTTATTCTTCTCTGATATGATAAACTGTGAACATCCATTTTCATTTTTATTAGTATATAGTGCAGGCGGGACAAGAAAATGCATCTTGATTTTGTTTGTCACTTATGAACAAGGCATACAAAATGAATGTTTTGGCTACGACCCTTGGAAAATGGTCCTATTCTTCAAGGGCGTAGTCAGAGCTTGGATTTCGGAGATGGAATAAAATACGTTCGTTAAGGGATTGTTTTTCAATGTTCCGTTTACTTATGCATTTTCAGTGAGTCGTTCATGCTTGGCTTGTCTTTTCTGACTAAATTAATTCTAAAATCCCGCTTTTGTTTTTATCGTGAGTGACCCCATTTTATAATTTATTAGTCTGTCAAAACATTCATTCCTTTGACTTTCAACTTTTGTTTTTTATTTAGTTCGCATTTTTCTGTCCAGCTTCATTGAATAAAAAAAGTCAATTATATTAAGCTTACCAAGACCGGACGGGAATGGAGTCCCGTTATCTCCCAATCCCGAGGCTAGAGGAAACTGTTTTCAGGGATGCTAACCGAGAATCTGACATTCACCTTCACTATTCCGAACCCCCAACCTAAAAATAAATGCTTTTCGAAAGCGTCCAACGTTTGGTAGCACTTTTCAAATTGGCAGGGCCTGGCTGAGTTAACATTTTCAAGAACAATAGAGTTACTGGCCCGGCCATCCCTAATCCTTAAATAGGCGAGTCCGGCACAAGGTTACAGGGATGGTAAAAATTAAAATGAGCATATCTATGGGGAAGAAACGAAAAATTTGAAGCGCTTTCTAATCTATACATTCTTTGGTGTTTTTTAAGATTGGTGTTGAAAATTTTATTAAAAAAATTTGCAAGTGACTAGAATTCGTTACCATTCGGATCCATGAAATCATAAAACTTACCCCACGAATTTTATTATTTAAAAATATGGGTATGACCGACCATGCAACAAACTAACCACAAACAACACTTCCAAAAAGTGAAAGAAAATCAAAGCTTTATAAGGGTGTTTCGTTTAATTCTTTAATGGTTCCCATCGAGCACCTCCAAGTGTTTTTTGTTGAATAAATGAGGAAAAAGCAATGTTCTGAAAGCGAGGCTTAAAAAAAGATTATGTTTTGCATACCTTAAAGGAATGAGTAAAATGAGAACAATTGGGAATAACAGTCGAATGACGGGCCATGGAAAGTGGCCAATTGAGAGCAGCAGACCAAGTTGAAGCAGTTCAGCAACGGTGAACAAATGAATGCTTCGCTGTGGCACTCGTCGAATATAATGAGCGGGCGGATATGAGCACTAAAACTTTGTGTGACACTTTCACAATTGAGATTTTATTGAAGAGGCAAGGGACGATTAGATTAGCCGGCAAATGATTTTTGACACCTGTTCAGTAAAGAAGAGAATGGTGCGTTGGCAGAGTTCGTTTCCAATTGTGCTGGACACGGCGAGGAAGAGGAAAACGCCGTGAAAAACGGAGGTTGGAAAGAGGCAAAGAATGTGCAGGGCAAAGAAATAAGTAGGCATGATCATGCCGTGGGCGAGAAGGGTGGCGAGCCGCGATTCGCGATTTTTGACAATTCTGGACAACAATTGGGACATCCCTCCCATTCGTGGTCACAATTCGATTTACATTTGCTTTTTAACCCCGTCCACCAAACAGTCTTCAACGTCCGCTTGTGCTTTGAGGTGCAAAAATGACTGGGGCAGGGCGGCATGCATCCATGGAAGTCCAAAAAGCGACAGCGGCACGTTCAGCAATGCAACCATCGCAAAGTCCCAATTGGCAGCGGGGCCCTTTTGCAGTCTGAACAAAGCATGAAATGAACACTTTGTGGAGAAGGTTAAGCCTCCAAACACCCCGCCATGTTTGCCTGTTCTGTGAGTTGTCAACAGTTTCAGTGACAATCATTTGGTCCATTACAAAGAGCACAGTCAGTGGGAAGCCGAGTACACAACAGACAAGTTGGCCCCTAAGGGGAAGATGCCAAAAGGGACCCAAAACCAAGTCGCGGTTGGCGCTCAGATGGAATGTTTCTTCTGAAAAGCGGGTTTTTCCAATTGTCAGCTGCGGAAAGCAAACGTGGCACGTCTGAGAAAAACAAATTGGCAATAACGGTCATCAAAAGGACGGCCAACGGAAGTGCGTAGTCTGAGATGAGCTCACGCTTTCGCTTCCCCAAAAAGGGCGATTTGCGGAAATTGGCCAAATTTAGAGCGACCCATGCCGTTCCAAGCATAAGCAGCACAAATAGAAGGCCAACCGATCTGTTACAGTTAAGCGGGTCCAGATGAGGCGGAAGAAGTGTGAGGTCGGCTGACGGCGCTTGGGGGGCGGGCGGTGGGTTTGGAGGAGGCCCTGCTGGGGAATAGACAGGAAAGTGCAAAAGTGGCAGCAACCAGCAGGATAACCGGAATGTCCCATTGGCATGCAATGCGGCATAAAAGCCATTCTGAGCGAGGCGACGGCGGCTTTGGCCGATTCGATGGTCAAAGTGCAAGCGATGAATATGCTGAACAGCTCCTCCAAAGACCTCCAAATTAATTAATTCTGTATTAATTCATTATTTACTGCACAGACAAAACCTTTTGGCGTATTTCATCACAATGGACACTTCGAAAAGAGCAAACAAAAGCAAATAAATGCAGCTCCAAATTCCAATGCCGGCGTAAAGTTGGAAGAAATTGTAGCCCAACGAATGCGAAATTCGTTCAACCACTTTAAATTGGTGAGTGAACAATTCAATTCAACTCAATCACCTGTGATGTAGATGGAAATGGGGGGACTTGTCAGCAGAATCAGGAAAAGCTGTCCTCCAACCAACCCAAACGCCAAACCTCCAATCCATTGGCCCAAAATAGCCTTTGACACCGCTAAAATTTTGGGAGTTACAATTGATCAGTGATCAGAAACATACAACTGACTGACTGATCTTTCCATGAGTATGCTTCTGGTTTAACATTCCCAATGCAATTGATGTCGGAAGAACGATAAAGTAGAGAAAAGCGGCTGAACTTATAGTCTTTTGGACGGCACGGAAGTCGGCAAATCCATCGATGAAGTCGGATTTGTAGAAAGGCAAACGACGACGAAAATCGAGAAGCAAACCTTTTGCTGGATACCATTTTTGTGTTACCTTTTCAGAAAGAATTGCATTCTTCTTAGTTTGGAACCCATTCAAAGTACCTTCTGTTGTTGCTTCTCAACATGTTTTGGATGAAATGAAAGTTCGTAAGCCCTTTGACGAATTTTGGCCACAAATTGACTCTCTGTGACTGAAGTGGCCAATTGGTGGTAAAGGAGCGGATCGGCCATCAGAGAACCGAAAGATCGAGCAATTTCTGCAGCTGATTTTGTCTCTTTTATTTGGAGAGGAGCGATCACAAGAACAACAAAGCGAACATCAGTCAATCCAATTCCGAAATTTGTTGGCTTGGCGAGACGGGCAAAAGAGACGCGAGGACGAGAAAGTTGAACGACGGAACAACTGAAGGAAAGCAACGATGTACAACAATGGAATGATGAAAGGGCTGACTAAAGGACGAGCCAACGCTGGTCCTCCACCAGTCCAAGGTGTTCATCCGCCAACACACCCTGCACATGTTCGCGCACCGCAAATGCTAAATATGTTTGGTCTAATTGGCAAAACGGGCACAATCCCCCCCCCCCATCCCACCCCTGTCGCCACTGGCGAAGTTGGCACTGCCGTCGGTGGACGGAATGAAAAGTTTGGCAAAGATTTGTCGAAAAGAGATGTACTCCAGCAATTTGTTCTTGCCCACAACTGCTTGTTCGACTCTGTCTGCTGTTGACCCGTAATAAAGCGGTCTCTCTTCGACCATTCTGAAAGATCGACAATTGCAAAAACAAATGTCCAACTAACTTCAGGACAACGTCCTCCAAAAGTGTCTCCGTCACATTAAGAAGAATAGTACATCGTTCCAGCAAATGTTCCGTGTCCAACAGCCCTCGCACCTCGGAATGAAAGTTTCGCGAGCTAAGCAGCGATTGGGCGCGAGACAATAAAAAGTGGGAGATGGGAAAGCCACCAGCGGGGCCATTATTATCACCGACCGATAGCATCGGTAAGACTAGAGGCAACAAATGCTGTTAATTTTTTGATGAGCATTAGAATAAAATCACACTAGTTTTCTTTTCGCCCAATGGTGTCCATTCGTCCCATTCACCGACCCCTCCCCCCCCCCCTCCCTCGCTTCCCTCCCCTCCCTCCCCCCCCCTCCCTCACCCCCCTCCCCCCCTCACCGCCCTCGACCCTCCCCCCCCTCTCCCTCTCCCCCCCTCCCTCGTCCCCCCTCCTTCCCCTCCCCCTCCTCACCGCTCACCGCATGACAGACGCGGCGCTGATGAATGAATTTATACAGATGCGAATAAACTTTTTTGGTTAAAATCACTCCCTCCATAAAATAAAAATGAGAATGTGCTGATAAATGAGAGTAAGAGAAAGTGAGAGTTAAAATTAGGGAAATCCGTTTTTGTCAAAAGAATTATACGGGATGCTGATCCTTCCTTTTTGGAGCCCTTCGGTCTAATTCTCAAATATGCAAAAATTGGTACTTTCCTCTCCTGTTACCGCAAAATTTTTTTTTTTTAATCACAAAGGGCGCGCAATAAGATTACTTTGAAGAAAGGAATTCACGCAGATTGGAGGGTGGAGTCAAGCATCTGCCGTTGGGTTCCGTGCTGCTTTTTGTTGCGGCTTTTGCTGTTCGCCAGGTGTGCTCAATTGTCTACAGCCGAATACAACAAATTTGTTCTATTCCCTCGACCTTTTCTGCGCGCGCCTTTGTTCATTTTAAAAATTAATTGCGCTCACAGAATGGAAAAGTACCCAAGAATCTTCCGCGGAAACCGGTCTTTAAAAGTTGTTAGAAATAGGTATGAAATGACCAAAAACCAGCCCAAATACTTAATTCATGGCAAATTAGGTATCAATCTACAACTCTTGACGATCAAACCGATCTAAACCGGCTTGAACTCGAGTGTCCAATTTTATGGTGTTCAAAACTCCATGGAGCCATTAGGGGAAAGGGACCTAAAAGTAATCCAATACATTGACCAGGATAACATCATCAGCAGTTCTATGAGTTTTTCATCAAGTAATTACATTTTATGAGTAATAGTGACGATGAGCTCAAATCAGACAAAAATTCAATAAAATAGAAGAAGATCGATCAGATTAAATGTCAAATTACAATAAAAAATAATAATCATAGACAAGGATAAGTCTAAATGAAAACGAATCAAAAGAAATGAATGGTAATCTAAATCGAGTCGAATGTGATGGAATGGGACAAAGTTTGATGGGAGATGAGCAAAACAAAAAGACATTCTGTTTCATTTGTAATTAATGGTCCGAAATTCTGACTAAAATCAACGTCTTCTTCGGCTTTATTATGTATGCTCCGTGTGGCAGTGGTGGATCATTCGTCTTGCGAGAAGGAAAAGGGCGATTCCAAAACAATCCCTGCGCTTTTGGGCTCTTCACCCCGTAAAGACCATTGAGCACTGTGTGAGCACATTCCTTATGCCACCACGCTCTAATGGGAAGCAATGTCAATTGAAACAACAAAATTAGCTTTTAGAATACCCTCTGCCAGCATAATTGGCACAATTTTGGTCCGGAAGTTCGTCGTTGTCAACATCAACCGTTGTAAATTTTATGCCATTGCTGTGACTGCTAAACAAATCAAGTCCTGTGCCATTAAAGCTGAGATTTCCCCTCAAAAATTGAAGATCATTGATGCGGAACCCAGCCTCTCGACCTTCAAGCTGAAAATTAAAATTAATCGGTAAAAAAATAACAGCACAACCGAAAATTGCCAATCGCCCCACCAACTGCCATTGTCACCAAAACCACTGCAACTCCATTTCGTTCTCATTTCACACAAATCGCCATCCAGACGAATTCGCATTTCCAATTTGTTGCCGAGTTCAGAGAGCACGTGAATCCAGCGCAGCCCTAACCAACCGTCGCCGCCACTAGTCAAGCCGCCGAATCCGGCAGCATATTCATCGAATGAGTTATTCCAAAATGGCACAAGGTCACTCGACCGACTTAACAGTAGTAAAAGCAATAATGACTCGTTTGATATCAATCACCGTTGCCAAACAATCCATCCGTAATCCGATTCCATCAAACAATTCGCGTCAAAATCGCCTAATCCTTGCGGCAAAGACAATTTATAAACTCCCGACCTCTTCCCAGATTTTCTATAAAAGTCGCAGTCGCGAATGGACTCAGAAATATTCTGAAATACAGTTGACTTCCTCTCTCGCTCTCTACCCGTGTGTCTGTCTCACCTTTTTAGGCTTTGCCGTGGCTAGCGTCGTTGGTTGTACCGTCACAACAACCGGAAGCTTAGATGTTGTTTTTGGGGGCACATGCAAAATGGGCCTTTTGGTTGTGGTGGTGGTTTTGACAATCGCTGGTACGGCCCTTCCCCGGAATGGTCCTTTTGCAATAAATGGCTCGTGAGTGTATTTGTCGCCTCCGTTTGGCTTATTTTCCACTTCCTTAATTATTATTGGCTTTTTGACAAGCACATTAAGTGGTCCAGGCGAAAATAAGTTTAAAAAACAATGGCTTGCTAGTGCGGTAAAAAAATATGCTGACCACAAAATGAACTCGAATTTTGAGTTGTTTCTGATGTATGAAAAAAAGACGGTGGAGGTATATAACAGGGATGAAACCGGATGGCAAAAATGAAAGTCCGGAATCCGGAATTCCGGACCTCCCAAAAAAAGTCCGGAATCCGGAATTTTTTTCAATCAATAAAATCGATAATTCTTAAAAAATTTCTTGAATTTTGCCTTACTTTTCTAAAAGTG
>JAKKIK010000666.1:0-25580 GCA_024500135.1 Heterodera carotae | reverse complement strand
AACATAAAAATCATTGGATTCCTTCTTATTTATTTACCCTCACTAAAAGAACAGGGTAACCGGTTAACTTACCCGCAGATGCGGGTAAGCCCAGCAAGAATCGGGTAACATTCATTTGGTACGGGTTTACCTGCAGCTGCGGGTAGGTTTACCCGGTAAAGTTAACTGGGTAAGTTTACCGGGTAAAATTACCTCGTTCTTTTGGTACGGGCCCCGGTGGCTCAATTGTACAATCCGCCTCAAAAGCGCTTTAGAGTTGGAGTGGCGCTGAATTTACAATGAGTGGATCGGACCTATTAGGGGTGCTGGTTTTGTAAAGCAGCAAAAACTGTGCAAAATACAGAATTTACTATATTAGCCCCAGGTGGCACAATTTTAATTAAGTATGTAATACTGTAATAATTAAGTTAAATAGCATAAGCATGTTTATTTGCTTGAAAAGCATTCGTTCTCACTTAGCATCTCTCAACTTGCGTAGCTCAGCCTTGGCAGCAGCTAATTCCACATTGGCGTGACGTTCCTGCGCATTATTTGGCGATGGACTGCGTCTCTCTAAAGCAATTAAAAATTTTCAATTTTTAATAAATTAAAATTTCATATTTACATAAACCTAAATGTAGTAGAGTTAGTCACCCCCCCCCCCGATGCGACCTGCCAAGACCTCTCTTGGTCTTCCCTGAACCCGAGATTATCTATGTCATATTTGATAAATTCTTCGCCCATTTCCGCTTTGCTCTTCCCAAATTATTCTTGGTATTGAAAGCCTAATTAGGGCCCGCGTGCAAATCGGTTTTGTTTTCGTTTGTTGAACTGACCAAATGTTGTTGTTGCCATGCTATTAATGTTGTGCGCTTGTTGTTTGACGGCTTTGGCACCGCAGGCGCCAGAAATTATTGTTGAAGATGCCCCACCAATGTCTCCGTTACATGACGACGATGAACAGGTTGTCAGTGCTGATGATGAACCACCACCACTGCCACCATTTTCGTCATGGTCCTGTGTTAGTCTTGCATGTATTCATCAACACATTTTATCTTTCCGATGTTTTAATAATGCGTAATAAGGGGAAGGCTAAATATTAAATATAGCAAAATGTGTGGATGGTTTGTCCAAAAATAAAACAATTTACATATTTTCTCCTGTATTAGAGCACCCGGATACTCTAATTTACAACATAATTCTCAATGGGAGGGCCAGTCTATTTCAACAGAAGGGATTTATTAAAGGCGGGAGCGGGAGCTTTATTCTGCCATAGTTTTTGCTTTCTTTTTATTGTGCAATTTGGAAACAAAGTTGTCTGGAATATTTTCCGAAACTCGAGAAAAGTTGGCAAACCGTCGAACTTATGTTCCTTTTTTTTGTGGGGCCCGCAAACGTTAAACAATCGGTCGATGTCCGGAAAATGCGATACGGTAAGTATGTATTAGGGGTGGTCGGTACCAGAACCCGAGACTTGACATGAATGGAAATTTTAAAAAACAAAAAATTATGTAAAGAATTGCAAAACTTTGCATTAACTTTTATTAGATTTTACTTTTCAAACGAATTCGACCCTCACTCTATACACCCTTGCCTCACGAAACTAATGTTATGCCGCACGGTTTCCCGGCTGAGGATTAGCATTGAAACATATTTTGAGACTGTGCCGAAACTGCCGTGCAAGCGCAGCAGACCCACCATTTCTTGTGCCATTTCCAGCATGCCGTTTGCAAATTCGTCACGCTCGCGCAGTGCACGCTCCAACATGGCCACAATGTGATGGTGATGCTGTTGTTGTGTTGCTGCTGATGTGCTAGACTGATCAGCAGCAGCAGCAGATGAAGCTGCTTCTGCTCTGCCGTCCTCCTCCAACTCGGCCAAAAGCATGTCCAAATTGAGCACCGGCGAATTGGGTCCACCAGCACCGGAAGTTACCTTTAAAATTGAATATAAAATATTTACATTGTGTATTACCTCATAATATAGTCCCTGTAGGATAAATGTTTTTAAACCGAAACACGATTTAAATATAACCTAGTGTTTTTACCAGGCTTGTGTTTGCATCCAAAACCCGGTTTTTATTAAACAGGTGTTTTAAACACGAGGTTTTTAAACCTGTTTTTTCACCAGGTTTGTTTACATCCGAAACCCGTTTTTTATTAAACACGGTGTTTTTAAACCTGTTTTTGAACCCAAACATGGTGTTTCTTCCAAATTTGTTTACATCCGAAACCCGGTTCTTATTAAACATATGTTTTAAATAAGGTGTTTTTAAATTTGTTTTTTTGAACCTAAACCTGGTGTTTTTACCAGATTTGATTGCATCCGAAACCCGGTTTTTATTAAACATGTGTTCTTAAACACGAAACACGATGTTTTTAAATTTGTTTTTTTGAACCCAAACCTGGTGTTTTTACCAGGTTTGTGTTTGCATACGAAACATCGGTTTTTATTAAGCATGTGTTTTAAATATGGTGTTTTAAACCTGTTTTTTGAACCCAAACATGGTGTTTCTTCCAAGTTTGTTTACATCCGAAACCCGGTTTTTATTAAACATGGGTTTTAAACACGGTGCTTTTAAATTTGTTTTTTTGAACCCAAACCTGGTGTTTTTACCAGGTTTGTGTTTGCATCCGAAACCCGGTTTTTATTAAACATGTGTTTTAAACACGGTGTTTTAAACCTGTTTTTTTTTTGCTTGATGTTAGCTTCTGAATCTGCTCCAGGGGAGAGACCAATAGAATAAGAATTTTTTATTCTTAATTAATAATTATGTCTGTTTATATACAATATATTAATATTAAGATAAATCAAATGAATTAAATTAAAATAAATTTTTTAAATCTTTAAAAATATTTTCACATTATTCGTAGCAACTGATCAGAGAATGCCTGATCAGCCTGCAACCGACCCGTTGGATTTCTTCCGCTAGTTCAGCCTGCACTTCGGGCCGCATTTGCTTGATGCGTTCAATGAAATGGGCTCGTTGCGGTGATTGGACAGCGGCGCCTAGCAGAAGTCCAAGCAGTTTGTGCATCTCATTGCCGGACACTTCTGCAAAACATGCCATTACAATATTTGTACATTACTTAAATAGATATCAGTGAGCTTTGCAAAAAAAAAGGAAACAAAAAATCGCGAAATACGGGGATATATATATAATATTATAAGTAATATGGATTAGGCAATGACAGGTAAAGCGTTTTTGAATTTAGGTCTTTAATAATTCAAATCTGACGATGTTTTCTTAAAAGATCAGTTTAACCGCAACAATTTAATCGAATAATTGCAAAAAGTTATGTTGGAAAATAATAATTTATTGACTAAAACCCTAATAAACCTAAAAGTTTAAATTGAAATTTTCATTGCTTTAAAATTTTTTTTAAACTGAGTAAGACAAATTTTGGGCGCATAGTTTTGGTGCACAATGTTGTTGTTGTTGTTCTGAGAGCATAAAGCATCACTCGACAACATTTGATGCACAATTAATCTTTGCTATCCCCCGAGGGGTTCAGAAGCTTTTCCTATTTGTACATGCCTAATTGGGCGAGGCATCATCACCCAGCAGCAGGGAGGGGGAGGGAGCATTATCATCATGAAGAGCACGCCACAACAGCGACAAATCGCTATTTGGTAATTTTGTTTTCTTTTGGTCACTCTAATCAGCTAGTTAAGCACAAGAATTGGACAACTGGACGATTGGGTATTACGCGATGATTTGCAGATTGGGGTGGATGCTTTTGGTCGCACCGATCAGTTAGCTAACAAATAAGCACATAGATTTTGCATTGGTAGATTTGGGGATGCTACTGAACTGATTTTGGGCGGGGGGAAGGGAGGGGGGGGGGTGAAAGGGTAGTACTGGGAATGGTTTTTAGTAACGAGCAGTGAAGTTTCTGATTAATCTGATGGGTGGTCGATTAGGGATATATTGGTTGCTCTGATCACTTAGCTACGGAGATTTAGGCGTGGTGGTAGGGTAGATTGAGGAATTCTGATCAGTAGTTAGTGCAGGAAGTGCTATGGCGATACATTGGGTAATGCAAACAGTTAGTTATGCGCAGGAACGAGAGACTGGTCGAATGAGGGATGCTTTTGATCTGGTTGATCACCTGTGGGCGGGCGTGGGGGGTTGGGTGGTCTTTTGGTGGGTGCTTTTGATCTGCTGCCGCTGATCACTGGATGGGATGGAAAAGGTGATAAATGAAGTGGGGTATCCAAAAATCAAAAATTTGCGATGGAATGAATGCGATGCCACCCACCTCTTCTGCTGCTGGTAATGATGGCGGATGAGAGGAAGAAGAACATTCCAACAAAATCCTAATCACTTTTTTCGGGGATTGTTAATTGATTAATTAGTGGGTGGCTGGGGAGGGCGATAATCTCTTTTGTAGTGAGGTGACCTTCACAATTTGTTATTGTTGTTTTTTAGCGACTTTTTAGATCAGCCGTGGGAATGGCTGCTCGGTTTTGGATCAGTGAGATATATGCATTTGGATGTAAAAAAGCAATATTTCTAGAATTTCGTTATAAAATTTAGGTTCGGGTTTCGCGAAAAACCTACTGGGTTTGTCTTTCAGGGTGGATGGGTATGACAAGGGGATAAATGAAAAAATTTAGAAATTACTCCCTTCACCCGCCCATAAAATTAGGTGTCAAATAATTTGCAAAAAATTTGCGATCACGGAGTGCAAAAATTTGTGTAGGGGCAGAGAAAGTTAGGCAAAGAAAGTCGTCGTCTCCGCGTGTCGCCAAATACCAATCAAAAATTAAAGCCATTTTCGGTGTGCAGAGAGAGCCAACAGCGTCAATGATCATGGCGAACGATGAGGCCGCCTGCGGCTGCTGCCTGATATGCGCAAGACAAAAAGCGCGGTGGCGGCGTCCATCCGTCCGTCGTCCAATTAATCTAATCCGCCCGCTGCCTGCCCCTCGCGCATCCCCAAAAGCGCCGTGGGGGTGCTGCGCGATGCTTTCGCGCGCATCCCTTCCGCCCCGTCGAGTAAAAGCGCATCCCGCCAAACCACCCATCGCACACCTTTAGACACCCACCCACCTCCCCCATCCCATTCACGCCAGTAAAAACCCGTTTTTCAGCCTGTGATGAGATGGGTGGGTTGGAAAGTTTTCAATGCCTCCCCTCAAGCGCTGCACCCTGGCTTGGCGCTTTTCTTACACATTGTCAGGATTTTATTTGGGCCTATGGCAAGGGTTGCTCTCCGACCCATCGGCGGGGAATAATGATCAGCGATGCCTACAAAATGCACAGCATTGGTGAAGGGGCCCAAAATGGTGTTGATGTTAACTGCAATTTGGGAACCATCGGGGATGGCATGTCGCGGACCGGGGAAGAGGCTCAAGTTGTCGGGTACGGGGAAAAATAAGTAAAAGATGGAAATTATTTATTTATTTGAAATTATAAAATAGACAACAAAAGAGAGCCTCGTATAGCAATTTAGATGTGATGACAAAGGTACTTGGATTTACATAACAATGAGGCAATTGGGAGAGGTTGTCAGTGCTGAGCACATTGAGAATTTTTTTTTTCATCATTAGATTATATAAATCAATAGCATAGCACGCCCAATTTTATGAAAATTTTATTTTTTTAACATTCTCATGAGAAATTTTTTTACGTAAATGAAGCCTTAATGGGGCATTGGTTGATTTAGGACACTATGGTAAAATGTGTGAATGGATGGCGGTGTTTTTATGGGTTAAGTACACCAGCGATGGAGTCCGAAATCCGAGTTTTTGTTGACCCGACATCCAATACCCGAATTTGAAAATTTTCAAATTCCCGACCCGAATCCCAAACCCGAAAATTTTCCCGACCCGAATCATAGGCCATAAAAATATGCACTGCTAAGAATGGAAATTCGAGTAGAAAGGTTGAGAAGAGAAGGTAGATTCAAGGCCGCGAACTATTAATATTTGGTGTGAGTTCGAATTGCTTGGCTTTTCCAGAGTTTTTATGGCTTTGGTGTGAGTTCGAATTGATCGGCTTTTTCAGATTCTTTATGGCTTTATCTTAATTTTTTTAGACAAGGAAATAAAAGTTAAATTCTCTCATATATCTTTTCGATTTAGTATTTTCGGGGAGGATGTGGACAGTGGCGGGGATAAGGGCGTGTGCTGCGGGAATGGAATTGTTGTGTCCATCTCATCGCGACAGATTTTGGGGTAATGAAGCGAATAAGTGTGAAGCTGGAATGGATGCATACAAAGATCGAATTTCGCACACGCAAAAGAAAGCAAAGCGACGGGCCATGGACCCGAAATGTCCCCACCGCCAAATAAGATGAACAGTGATGAGCGCATGGGCTCAAATCCGAATGAAGACGACGAGGAGGGGAAAGAGAGAGAGAATGAAAAATGACTGAGGTTGGGATAAAGCATTTCGGGGTGAAGTCGACCGGGAAGACTGGGTGAATTTACGGGGATAAAGTAGGGGAGGGAAACATTTTGTGTGGAATCGGTCTATCCGCCGGCGGAGGGGGGGGTAAAAAGCCGGGAATAAAGAAACCGCATAGCAATTTCAAGTTGGATCGGTTGGGGATACTGGGGATAAATTTTGTGGATAAAGAAGCATTTCGGGCGGGACCGGGTCCATTCTTATTACCCCATATCCATTTATATACCGAGAGTCTAAGTCTTGGATCTTGAACTGCTGAACGGAGTGTGGGGTGGGGACTGAAATCTCTCTCCGTGGGTACGGATGACCGGCGGCGACGATGAAGCCAAAGCACATACTAATAAATAATTGTTTTGTCGTATTGGGCCGACTCCAAAGTGTGAAGAATTTATGGGCCAGATGGCCGCCCGCCGCCGGCAGTGTGAGCGTCAAAACAGCCACAGAATTTGGCCCATCCCGACCCCGCCCAAATGTGATGGATCGGCAGGATTGGACTGGATTGGGGATGAATGGTCACAAATTTTATTTGTTTTATTGGACGATGATGCTCTATGGTGGGAAAAGCATAAATGTGTAGTAAATTTAAAACATATTTGAAGTCTCTCTTCTTCAAAGTAGGCAAAGAATGGGGACTGAATGTATCGAGCTAACCCGGCCCTAATTTGCAAACAATGAAATTCCCCGGAATATTTATACACACCCAATAATTAGAAAACAACAATTTGAGTACAATCCTATCGGCTTAAGTTGTGACACAGCCTTCTGTTATGGCGCTCACTTCGCTGCTCACCGGCGGCGGATGCCTTTCGCCCCCACCCCCTGCCCACTGAAACCCTTTAAAGGCAGCATGCTTATCAATGGGCAGCCAACCACCTGTTATGGTTGGCACCACCGCGGAGCAGCTGTTCAATGCGCAATTTACTTATTAGTGAATACCTTCAGCAGTTCACTTTTGATTATTGTTGGGCAGAAAATTTCCGCAGCTGGCCGTTTTGATCATTGGTCTGATGAGCGAAAAAGATCACCCACTTGACCCGCGAATTAGTTGGTCACTGCCGAATACAGTGTCCCAGCAATGATGTAGCTATACATAGATATCCGTAACTATGTCAGGATTATAAATACGATTTTTGCGTGAGATCTTACTTGTTCTATGTCAAGATTTCGCAAATCCTGGAAAGATTAAAAAACGAACACAATTGTTGTTTAAAAATACACCGCGAGGGGGTGACTACCTAGCTAAGAATACAACTTTTTGCAAGCGTGTGTGTTGGTGCTTCTTCAAATTTAGGCCAGCGCATTAATTCGGGGGTGGGAAATGTCCGGCGGGGCTGAAATCTGTTTGCGACCGCGCATTTGGGTGAGGGATGTGGGTTATCTCTGCGCTGTTGTTGCTGCTGTAGGGGGGCACCGGCCCATAAAAATGATGGTGGTGATGGTCAAATACCTCCATATGTACATATAGGTAGGTATACACCAACCAAGCAGAGACAGAACACACACACACACATATACGACCTTGCGCCCCGGCGGGGGATAAAAGGTTGGATGGATGGGGTCGGTGGGGGATAGGGCACAAAGATAAACAACACCCCCCCCCCCCCCAACCCCGGGGGCCCCCCCCCCAACCCCG
This sequence comes from Heterodera carotae, assembly GCA_024500135.1. NCBI lineage: Eukaryota > Metazoa > Nematoda > Chromadorea > Rhabditida > Heteroderidae > Heterodera > Heterodera carotae. The sequence continues at coordinate 17,553 of JAKKIK010000666.1, read as the reverse complement.
GGGGGATGATTTGGTTGGCGGTGGAGGAAGTGAAAAGTGGTTGTTTCTTCAGCACACACTGATCAAATGTGCGGTGATTGATCAGAAAGATAGAGAAAGAGAGAGAGAAGAAGAGGGCGACAACAACAACACAGCATAGCACAGCAGGTCACCACATCATGGCTATGCTTTCGTTGCTGCTGCTAGGCTGGCTTCGCGATGAAATGACATTTTCGCGCCAGCTAATTAGTATGGTCGAGAGTCATATAATTAGTTGAGAGTGGTGGAGACTGGATTTTAAAAGGAGGAAGGCAGAGTAGAAGGGGTCCTACTTTTTTCGCACATTTGAAACTCATGAAATTGGTCATAATTTTTTTGTCATTTTTTTACATTTTAATTCGAAAAATATCAAACATTTGAGTGGATTCATACGGTCCCAAAATTTCGGCTTCCGTTCTTTCAGTTTTTAAGGGGAGGGGAGGGGGGCATGTAGTGCCTAAATTATGGTGCTCATTTTTGGCCTTTTTGTAATCACGAAATCAAAAACCAGTTACCTAAAAATGGAAAAAAAAACCTTGCGACATTGGAACATCGCATTATTCCATACAATAAATGTTTGACCCAAAAAGAATCATTAAAACAAATTAAAAATAAAATTGGGATACCGGGAAAATTTCGTACAGGATCCCGATCCGACCGGTCACTAGTTCAAACTAAATAATTCTTAACAATATTAAAATGTGAAGGGTAAACGGCGGGCCGGCTTTTCCTGACCGGTAATTTTAAAGAATAAATCAAAGTCCGATTGAATGAGGATTTGAAATCCAAATTCAAGAACGATGCTTGACCCTCTTTCTTCCTACTGAAGAATGGTAAAATTATCAAAATTTTAAATTAAATTAAAATCGTAAAATAATCTCCACGACAAACCAAACATAAAGTGGTAAATGGTCATTAATCAAACAGCAACCAGCAAACGGTCATTTATACACTCCTCTCATTACTGGAGAAAGCAAAATGAGAAGAAATGATAAAAGAATGCGAATGAATGGACCGACAAGTGTCCGTCCCCTAAGGGGAGGGGGATTAGGCCTGTTGCTGCTGTCCCCAACCCCCCATGATTTAGCGGACCGACATTTGACCCCCCCCCCCGGGGACAAAGTGTGTAAAGTTAAGTTATGAGTAAGAGAAAAAGCTGTTTATATTCTTGTATATTGTGCTTTTGGGATGGGAGAGGAGAAAAGGTCTTAAAATTCCGAAACATTTAAACGCCAGCAATGGACGGACGGGCGGGAATATCCATAGCTGCATTTTAAAACGGGAAATTGTGACCACCTACCCGACTCATCTGTCCAAGGATTAAATTTCAGTAATTTCGGCAAGATTTTTAAATCGTCATTAAAAGTTTAAAAATTTTTAAATTAGGTAGGTAATTAGCAATGATTGCAAATAAAAAAAAAATATGAAAATTGAAAATACTATTTTTTATGATAAATTATTCTGCCCACCTGGCACAGGAAATTTGACGATGCTCATCACATCGGGCAAAGACACCAGCAGCACAGAATTGCGCTAAAATTAATTAATTTTTGTTATCGTAGTTAAGGTTAATCCACGAAATTGGCGATGATATACTCGTAGGTTTGGAGTCAAAAAATACCGGATGTCAGAGGCATGTAGATGGCATTGGGATGACATGCCAAAGTCGGGAAAGAGACCCAAAAATGTCTGGGATTGGGGTGATATGTGTGGAGATGGTATTTCCGGATGGAATGTCGATTACGGGCCTGGGGAAAATCCCAAAAATGTTGGGGATCAAGAATTGCATTCAAGTCGAGGAAAATCCCTTAAAATTTTGCGGACCAGAGTGTCAGAGAGAACCCCCTCCCCCCCCCCCCCCAAACCCTGACCAGACCGACCCGGTAAAATTGACGCAGTCCGTTCAGTAAATGTTGAAAATGTCGCAGGCGAACTGCTTGAGAAGCGTGCATGCGTGCGCCAGTGTTGTTGTTGCTGTTGTTGATGCTCACCGAACCGCCGCCAGCAGAAGACACACCGGAGCTCAAACTGTCACTACGTTCCACCTCCGCCTTGACAGGTTGCTGCTGCTGCAGGTGGTTGTGTTGCAGCAACACGAGGCCAACAGTGTCATTGCTGGTCCTTGAGGCAACAATAACGAAATTTTCAAATTCACACTGTGCTTGTCACTTATTATGGGTCTGGTGTACGACTCTGGACCGCCAAGTGATAAGTCGTAATTAGGGTTCAACGGGACCGGGAATAGCCCCAGTTCTTTTATCCGGTACTAGTCCTCATCCCGTTTTTTCTACCGGGATTTCAGCAGACTAGTCCAGAATGAAAATCGTAACTTTTTTTTAAACTGCTCATTGGCTTAGATCTTGAATAATTCTTGCTTTAAACCAAGGGTGCCATTTGAAAATTTTCAAAATCAGAAAACACTCCTAAAGAACATTAATTAAATTTGTTTTGTTTATTTCGCATTTTATTCTAAAAAATCACATTTGCAATAAAACATTCGAATGTTATCAAATTGGTAAAAATTGGCCGACTAAGAAAAAAATTATGGCCTAACTGGCCGTGTGCAAAAACAATAAAATCACCCGCCGCCCATCCCAAAAAAACTTAACCGAACCCGAAAATTACGCCCCGAAATAAACTACCTTTAGAACTAAAAAAATAAAAAAATAAGGTGTAAAGTGCATTGATTCATTTCACAGCTATGCAAAAGATAATAAACATTTGTAAATTTATTTTTTATTTAATTTTTAATATATATTTTGTAAATTGGACGGGGACCCTTTGCCCTTTGATTGGTTCGATTCCCATTCTCCACGTTTTGTGTCAACTTTCATCCATTTAAACCCTCACATATAACAGAGCACGAGATTCAGTGCAACGCCATCACAAAGTTCGGCATATCGAAGCTGAAGACTGGAAACAATTGGCCATTGGCTAGCGTCAAGGATTGGTGGCCACGGGTCCGTTGCCGATGTGCCACAAACACAATCTCTGTGTAAATAAATTTAAAAATTTTACTGGATTATACCGTACTTCTTGAAATAAAGCCTTCCAAAATAGAGCACCCCCCCCATTTTTGAGGGGATTTAAAAAACAGAGCCTCTCGCCGGAACTACGGAATTACTATAGCACTATCGATTCTTTAATTTCCAAAATAAAAATCAATGACTGCCCAAATGCTTAACAAATGCCAAATGTGATTAAAATGAAGCAATTACTTGACCCATTCGCCCAAGGCACAGCTCCAAAAGCGTTCTTCATCCATTTTTGCTCGTCGTTTTATTTCTTATTTAAATAGAATCAATTGATAAGGCACCGGCATGTGAGGATAATTCGTATAATGTATAGCTTATGATTAGTCCAATCAAATTTTGTAAATTTTAAAATTAGGGCATTAAAATGTGTTATAGCAAATTCGAATATTTGAGGAGAAAATTTAAAATAGATAAAGAAAGAAAAATTGATTTTAGGCGGGAGTGAGGGTACTATTAAAAAAACATATTATTATATTAAGGATTAGAAAATATATTTTAATCAAATTATGAAACCACGATTCGGGACCGGGTCGGGAGCCTCGGGGACAAGGATTTCGGGATGATATTGAAATCCCGTTTTAAACAGCGGAACCCAGACCAGCAGGGTGCCATTAATTTGCCGAAACCCAGTATGAGACCAGGACAATCCCGGCGGGATGGGATCCAGGCCCCCGTCCAATGTCAAAAAATAGGCATTTTTACCCCTTGACTAATTTGCTAATGGGGACAAAATTCTCTGGTTTTGGCGTGGCAGCTGCAGAATATTGGGAGCACTATGACTACGTACTAAATTACTAGCTGACGCCAGAATTGAATGGCTTGCGGTGCGCCAACAAAATGTTGCGCGGCGACACGGGCGGCTTCATTGCCGGGAGCGATTTTTATAACATATATAATTGGATTACCCGCCAAAAATCGGATGAATGGACAGCGCACCAACAAGAGGCTTTTGGTTGGTTGGTTGGGTGGTGAAATTGACTGATGGGATGGATGGGTGTGACGGAGCACTAATTTTTGGATGTTGAAAATTTGGAGGATTTTTTTTTTTGCGTTAAAATGTGTGAAGAATTGCACGAAGTAGTCAAAGCATATGTCTGATTAAGGTTTATGCGGTCGAAGAATGGTCCGTGAAGGTTTCAAAAACTAATATTGCATTCACAGACAAATTCCGTCCAAATTGGTACTGTTCCTCTGTTTTTTCTGGGTCTCGAGACTAAGTCTCGTTCTCGAGTTACGGGTTAAGACTCGATCCCGAGTTACGGTTAAGTCTCGATCCCGAGTCACACGGTTAAGTCTCGATCCCGAGTCATGGCTCAGTGTCGATCCCGAGCAACGGCTTAGTCTCGATCCCGAGTCACAGGGTTAAGCCTGGATCCCGAGTCACGGGGTTAACTAATCTTATGTGGTGTCAGGTTTTTGTGGAACGGATTCAACGATTCGGGTTTTCATGACCGGGATTCGGACACAATTTAAAGACAGGGACGAAAAAAATCCCTTTTTTTCAGACAGTACCTCCGATGTTACTTTAAATTAGACATGGCAAGGTTTTGCTTAGCCTTTTTATGTGTTCATTTTGGACAAAATTTTTGACAACTTTACACAAAAGACACACACTCAAAAATGTGCACAGAAAAATGAATTAAATTCCATGCTCAAAAAGAATGAATTTTGTTGCGTTTGAATGGGCAAAGCAGCAGAGCAACTCACTCGTCTATGTGCTCAAACAGCAGCAATTTTGTGCTCTACACAAAACAACACAACACAACAAAAACAAAAACAAATCGCCAATAATAAATAAGCCAATTGAAAAATTTGAAAAAAGTGAAAATGGCTGTGACGCCAAAAACGGCTGATGAACGGGGAGGAAGACAGTGAGAAAAAGAGTGGAACAGAGTGAAACAGGCCGGGAGAGAGATAGAGAGAGATATGAGAGAGAGAGAGAAGGGGGAGAAAGAGTGGAAGAGAGCGAGACACACATTGTGACAACACAATGGGCACTCGGAATTGTGGAATATTAATGGAATTGGAGGACCCCGGCGGGGGGCATTGGGCCGGGGGAAGGTGAGACGAATTCGCCGGTGGGGGAGGGAAGTCACGGCTTTTCCTTCCACCCCTCGCGATCGCCCCTTTACGGAAGAAACCTGCCTGACTGGGAAAAATGGGATGAAAATAATGGCGTGAGAACGGGGACAAGGTTTGCCTAAAAAAAATGGGACCCGCGCACGATAATTGAAGAAAGAAAAAATTCGATTAAAAAATTGTTGGCCAAGGCATTGGGAAATTAGCCTAGCTATGTAAAAAATAATAAAAATAAAAATAAAGATGTGGGCATGGTCCCACAGTGGTCTGGACAAAAAGTGGATATGGCCTTTCTATTTATACCCTATTTGGACAAAACAGCCATACGTCGAGGAAAGAAGCGCTAAAGTGTGGCCAATTTACGATAGTTTTGGATAAACGACCCCAAAGATTGAAGTGGTGGCAATATGAAAGGGTAAAAGATCACATTTGTCCTCCATCCCTCATCAACTTAATTAATGGCGCTGTGGAAAAATTGGCCCAAATTTTGGGGCACAAATTCGGGCCGGAAAGCGGGGTTGGGGATAAAGCGGCGCGCGAAAAATTGGCCAAATTTGGGAGGCCAAAATAAAATTCCGGAAGAGCATAGGGCGCTTAATTGCTGCTTTTTGCCTAATCGCTTTGTTGCTTACTTGTTTCAAAAAATTAACACATTCCTCCAGAAGAGCCTTCTCATATAAAATCATAAATCCCCGGGGCTATAATGTATCAATCAAGTATAGTGAAAAGTTAAAATAAACTAATCCTCCCCCCCCCCAAATAAAGATCAAAAAACATCTGCTTCATTTTTATTTTCATTCTCAAGTTGCAGCGGCGATAATTATTGTATGTTTGTAAAAATGATGAATTGACTGACCGACCGTCTCCACCACTCCATTCATTCCCCCCCTCCCAACATTCATCTGTCAGCTGCAAAAAGAGGCTGGCACATATGGTTTTGAAGGACTGACAATAATGCTTAGTGAATAGGATTATTTTTTATTTGAGGTGTTTTATTTTTAGTTCTAAATTTTTGAAATCCCCCTTCCTCGACGCGAACCACGGAAAGATATTTCTGCCCCCAAATTCCCGAACCTCCGACTCATTATTGCCCCCCCCCCAAATGGTTGTGGAGGAAAACCCATGTTAAGATCAGTGTTGGGCGGATGGGATAAATCCCCGTTCGTTGACACATCTTCAGCGATGATGCCTCCTTTCGCCAAGCATTCGCCAAGCTTCATCTCTGATGAATGATGAAGCGGGGCGCAAAGTGGACAATCCGCCGCCGCCACCATTTTGCGCGTCCAAATCCCTTCATTCATCCACCTCCCCCCCCCTCCCCCTTTTTCATACATTCAATTATTGCGGAACCCTGCCTCCCTACACACTCACTCACTGATCAAAGGAGAAAGTGATCAGAAGGAGGGGGGGGGGGGGGGTGGACATTCATTCATTTTCACTTTTTTGTCCTCTCACCAAACAGTCAGTGTCCGTCCAATTCAATAGATACAATTCATTTAACAGGGAAGGAAGGAGTGGACACAAATTATGCATTGTTGTGAATTGGCGGGGGGGGGGGGAGGGGGGGGGGTATAAATGAAATGAAAAGAAAAAACGCGCGAATATTTTTCGGCATGGATTATCCCCAAGCCTAACGCAATGCAACAAACAATGCGATTTATGGAAGGATGGACAAAAGCTGTTCTGGCAACAACAAACAAACAACAAAGTACCCACAATATATAACATGAAGCATTAAAAAAAAACAAAAATAGAATTAATTAAAATGAATATAGATAAAATTAATACATATTGGAAATAGGTAGGCCCGGGGCTTCTATTCTTACTTTTTCAAAACACCCACGTGAGGAAGCTTTTATTAGAGGGGACTTCAGTTAGAGGCGGGGGCTTCTATAAAAAAGAAACACCGAATGTTTAAAAAAGTCGAATAAGGCATTGTGACGCGGAAACTGAGATCTCGAAAATAAAAACAATTCGACCAATCAACCACAAAAAGGTGAGAATTCCGCAAAATCGACAATTGCGATAAAGACATTCTGCCAATAATGACAATTCGGCCAATAAAGACAAACTTAGTCAATGTAAAAAATTCAACTAAAAAAATTACTGGTCTAATTAAAATTTCAAATCTAGTTGTAACCGGTCTCAGCACTAAATTTTATTCTCAGTTACGAAATGTTAGCGTCTTATCTTTATTGCCGAGTTGTCCATAGGGTATTACCAAGTTGTCTTCATTTTGACAACATATCCCATTGCCGAGTTGTCTTTATTTTTGACAAGCATCCGTTCGAATTGTCTTTATTTCCTAGTTGTCTACTGGCATTGCCATATGGTCTCTTTTATTGCCAATTGTCTTTGTTTTGACAAATTGTCCAATTGCCAAATTGTACATATTGTCTCTTTTGCCGAGATTGTGTCTTTTTGCCGACTGCTGCTGGTGCAGAAGTCACTCAACTTTGCGCTGTGCGCATGGATTGATGTGGAGCTTGGGGAAGGGGGCTATATTTTGGGCGGATGCGGTGGGTTGGCGAGAAGCAAACAAAACAACAAAAGATTGATGAATGAATAAGGGGCAATGGCGGGATGGATGTGCGCTTGTGGCGCCCCCTCCTCTCCCCCGGGGGGATAAATGAAGAATAATGGCCAAGATTCGTCGAAGACAATTGTTGATATTTTGTGTGTATGTTTGTGCGCACGACGGGAAGATTATGCCCGATAACGAATGGGATACGGATGGATTTTGTGCGTAATAATTATTAATATTATTTTTAGTACAACATCAACAACAAATACATAATGAAATAAAAAAAAAAATAGGGCAAAAGTTGAAAAAGCACAGGCCATTGAAGCTGTGAAAGAAACCCAAAAAATTGGGTCGGATATAATTGAATGGGATGTGGGGAGATGGCTGAAATGGGCACTTTATTGCGGGGATGGCATCTCAGGTGCCATGGATTATATGAGGGTATAAGGCATTACATGTCGGTAATTTGGGTGGCATGCCGGGAATTTGGGATGGCATGTTAAGGGTTCGGGCCGTACTGGCAATTGCATTTGTGGGACGGGGGAAAGGTACCATAGGATTAGCCTAAATGCTATAAAATTCTTAAAATCGAACAAACACAGTAATTAAATTGAATGAACACAAAAAGGAACAACAAGTATTTTTGTCAAAATACTCTTTTTCTCACTTTTTTCTTGAAAGAAAAATACGAGGGCGTATTCAAAAAAACAGAGAGGGCATTTGTCCTTCACTCACCGCCAACCCCCGCAAAAAAAAAGAACGCGAATTCTCCAATGTCCTTGCCGAGAAGTTTTCGATTTAAATCCAATCAAGCACACCAATATTTGGTTCTCTTATCTTTTTTCAACTTTGTATTCTTTCAAATAAATGAAGTCTTTTTTTTGTTCAATTAAAAAAATTGATTTATGCTAAATTTTTAATTTAGGGTAATTTTATGTTAGCTCATCCAGGCGAAGTTCCAATCCAAACAAAAAAATTGCCAATGTTTTGGTATGTATTCATAAATAAATATTATGCAAATTTAACAATAAATTTTGTGAATCCAAACAATAAATAGACGCTCAAAAACAATATTGCTTATATGCACATGATAAAAAAAAGAAGTTAATATAGCAATAAAATCCATTATAAAGCAATAAATAATTAACGCGCAAAGGTATGGCTTTTTAAATATCCAAAATAAATGTCCACAGTCCAAAAAGCATGTATTGATTTTTTTTTGAATGGGACATTATTGTCATTATTAGTGACGGCGGTTCGTGGTTGTTGGTGTGGTGGTTTTGGTTTGGCCTGTGCCACTTCTCATTCATCGCCATAACGATGGGCACGGCGCCCATTTTCGGTCGGCACATCTGTGCTGGACGCGATGGCCGGACGGGCGGGGGACGGCACTTTGGTTTGTGCTTTTGGTGGGGCGAAGGCACTCGGATTAATAGCCCCACCATTCTCCCCCCCCCTCCTCCCTTTTTGCTGGTGGTCAATTTCCATTTTTAATGGACATTTTTGATGTCTTAATACTAGCTTTCCAAGCTTTACATCAATAATAAATTTGCTGCTTCTTAAGGTACCTATCTATTTTTATCTGGGATTATAAAATTTAATGAAAATATTCTTCGTTAAATCAATCAAACAGGGGTTTAAAATTGGCGACCGACAAATGACCAAGCAATAAAAGAAAAATTGCGAGAGAGGTAACAAATTAAAATTACAAATATTTAGGTGTGAACCAAAGATGTAATCGAATTCCGGATTTTATGGGTCCAGAATTCCGAATTACGTGCTTTTTTCAAAAAATTCCGTACCTATCCGAATACATTTTTGAAAAAATAGTTAAGAAACTGTCTTGCTATAATAATCCGCCTATTAAATTTTATAAAAAAGAGCAAAAAATTATTATTTTTTTGAAAACGAGGCAAAGAAAAATTGAGAAAAATAAGGAAGTAATAATGTAAAAATAAATAAGCAAATGCAATAATGCTGAATAATAATAAATTTATTTAAATAAGGTTTTGCTGACCCCCTCCCTCCCCTCGCCATTTTCCCCGAATCATACCACCCAGCCCCGGCCCCGCCGATTACCGAAGTGGTGGGGCACATGTGGTGAGGAAACGATTTGAAAGTGAAGCGGCGGGGTAAATCGCATAAATATAAGATTTTGACAAGTTTTCTTTCGTTTATTGAATTTATGGTTCGGAGATTGGCATGGCATTATTTGGGTCCATCCCTGCCGCCGCCGGTGTCCCCCCACCGATCACCGCACGGTGGACAGACGGTGGCGGGATGCGCGCGCGGGGGACAGTGTGTTTCTAAGGTAAGGTAAGGCGCTGAACGATGGTGTCGTTGTGATGTGTACACGGCTCAATGCGAATTTGGGGAGAGGGGGGCGGGGGAGATGGAAAATGCGAGGCTCTGCGCTTCGCCCCGGGGGGGGGGGGGGGAAAGAGTCGGGGGGGAGGGAGCGTAATAATGGGCATCAGCACCTCCACCAAGCCACCCCCGCGGGGGCGGTGATGAGGCCGACTACCCCTATGCCCTCCCGCCCACTATAAATGGACGCGCTGGAACATTTGGAAAGGGAAAAAATTGGGATTGGAGGACGGGTGTTGGATGAGGACAGTGAGTGGTGGGTGACGGGCTGAATGGTGGACAAGCAGAGAACAGAGTAACAATCAATGTCATCACAATAAAAAATGTTTTTTTTTTAATTTTGATACTGCTTAGGGATACTCCAGGCTTGACCTAGGACTGAGAAAACCCTGGAAAAATTCCATATTCATTAAATGTGTCGCGGCGCAAGATTTCATGCTTTCAGAGCTTCCGCTTTTTCCAAAACAATTTTCTATTGGTGTATTGGCATTTAGGTCATGGCTTATTGGTTATATTACAAAATAGATAATGGAGAGTCAATTTTAATTCTTCATTAGATTAGGAGTTTCCCCTAAGCCAGATCGCCAATTTTATTTGGGCAAATCCCCAACCCTTCGGCATGTTTTCCCCGCTATATGCCACCATCGAAATTTCACTGACATTCTTGCCACCGATTTACGAGGAGGCAAATACACAATACCTAATACATTTTCTATCATAATATTTGAATAAAATGCCAATATGCAAATTTTTATCCTACGCGGCGCTCACTGTCTTTTGGCTCAGTTTGTGGCTAATGCTTTTTTTGTTGCTCCTCCAATTTTTGCCATTTGCGCCCGACAGAGGTCGGATTTATATTTGCATATTGGGGAAATGGGAATCATTTCAGCGGGGCACAAAAAGGCCAACTCAACAAACACAACATTCCACCCTCACCTTACTCCCACCAACGGCCATTTGGCAAACAGACAAATGAGTCCTCGGCACTCGTACTTGCTGACCCCTAGGACGTATTTAGGATTGGGTCTCTGGTCTACATAGAGGAGGGTTCTTGGCTGGAAAAATCTCAGTGTTTTTGTAGGGGTGCGATTTTGTGAAAATCGGCATTTCAAAATGTCAAACTTATTATTTTTGAAAATTTTGTTCATTCTTCGGTGCTGGTACTCAACCAAGCCGGCGCTTATTAATTGAGTCTTCCATTTTTCCTCATATGGAATGACGATGCGATGATGGAGACTATGTGCCAATCGGCGCCATCTCCGATCGGCGGAGTGCGCGGAGGAGTCAACAGATCTGTGTGACCGGCGGCGCGGATGGGGGGGGGGGGGGGGGGGGGAATGGAAGGCCGACGGAAGGGCAATTCTCAAGGGGCCAAAAAGTGCGCGGCGCTAATACAAACATTCCATCGCCACAGCAATGTGAGAAAATTGAAAAGAAAGTTGCAGTAAGAGCAAAATTGGCATGCAAAAACTAATTTTCTTATATTAAGGCCCCGAGAGCCCAATTTTTCAACCGACAAAATTAGGCTTATGAGGAGTGGAGAGGGAGATGCTTTATTTTTTATCCATCACCAAAAGTCGAGTTTTAATAGCATGGGGCCTCTATCAGAGGGGAGTTACCGTATTTTCTTTAATAGCCGCCCCGGGGCGGTTATTTTTCAATACCCCCTCGAGAAGAGTGGGGGCGACAAATAGAGGGGGAGGACAGCAATCCTTGAATACTTCTGGCAGATGTGCCCAAACCTTTCGCTATTTGGCATCACTTTTTGCACTTTGTATATTGATTGATCAATGGGCCTATAATAATTGATTTTTGATCATCGTGGTAAACAGATACCGAATAAACTCAGGAATTTCGGCATCCAATAAAAAGCCCTGAATCAGGAAAATGTTCGGAAATTCGAATTATTCGGAAATATATACATTTTTTTAATGAATAAGATTTATCTCTTTTTATGCATTTGTCACACAATAACTCTTTTTTTCGGAAAATGAGATTCCTTTCTGCTTCAAGTTTGGTGACATTGGCCCAATTTGCTTCTTCATCGTTTGATTACACTTTTCATACCTAGTTATGGTTTATCATTAGGGATGGATGTGTTTTATATGGATATAGGTGATGCACCCAAAATTTCGGTTGTTTCCCGGTTTTTTGTCCCGAGTCCCGGTGTCTAGTCCCGGTCCCGAGTCCCGAAAAATTCTTGGTCCCGAACAGCACTGGAACAAATACAATGCAAGATGTAGCAGAAAAAGGACCCAAAATGATCGCACAGCATCAAATATATCCATTCCTTTAGGCATCAAGTCCCCCCCCCCCCTCCCCCAAAGCGCTTCTTTCTTCGGTTTAATTACCCAAGTTTGAGGTAATTGGAGTATCCTGCCCATACCATCTGTGGCATTGAATAAATTTTGGAACTGCACTGCCCAACGGCGGTGTTAAAATTGTGTTCTCGTGAACAAGCTCTTTGACGAATGAATGACAGAAATAATAATATTCGTTGTTAAAAACGGTGCCTAGTGCGTACTTTTGAACAATTAAAAAAGCATAGATTAAAAGTAGATTAATGCGGATTGCCGATTTATAAATTGAAAAAAATATTCTCTAATTCTATTTTACTTAAATAAGAAAGAAAATTAAAAAAAAGGCTTACAACACCTCCGATTCCCAGGACGTCTCCGTTCCAAGTACTAAGGAGGCCCAACGTTGCTTAACTTGCCAGATCGGACGGGATGGCGTGCTTTCAACGTGGTATGGTCGTAAGCGAAGGTGAATAACAACGGGAGATCTATAAAAAGAAAATATTTTGTTTGTCGCATTTTTCTACTTTTGTGCATGTCGTATGTCTTATTTTTTTTTGTCGTATTTTTGAGCATGTCGCATGTTGCATTCGCGTTTTGATTTTCATTTGGCCCATCCCTGTTTCCAACCCTCTAATTATGAGGATTATTTAAAAAGACGGAATAAATTTTGGAAGTGCGCTGCCCAACGGCGGTGCTTAAAAAAATACTTTTTTTCTAACTCAAATATGCCTATAGAGGATTTTGACGATCATTTAACAATTAGCAAAACAAAACAAAAAAGTAGAAATGTGTTAAGAAAAGAGTTTAATTCGACTCGTTTCTTCAATTATATCAATTATTTATTGTCCCCATATTATAATCCAAAGTCACCTTCATTTTAGAACAATAAATTTGATTCTGCTCATTTTGTATGTAGTGATATATTTTTCTCCCAATTGATTGTTCATTCAATATCAATGTTCGGTCGATGTTTATTTTTTTCTGTGCTTTTTATCACAATTTTGCTCTCAAATTGTTTGTCAATTATTCGACAAATGACAACAATTTTTGGCGATTAATGTCGGGGCGGGTGAAGATGAATGAAAACAGTGGCAAAAAAAGAAAGAATTTATTACATTTTTATTTGAAAAAAAAGAGAAGGCAATAACATTTTTATCAACAATTTATGTATGTATAAACAACAACCTTCACATTATGCTCAAAGAATTACTCGTACTAAAGCATTTTGTAACACATTTTTGTCAACTTTTACATGGGATTTTGTGCCATTTTTCAGGTTTTTTCAAATATCAAATTTGATTTGAACCAAAAATCGCAATTTAAAAGTTTTAAAAAAACAATTTTATCTCAATCACTAAATTCAAGAAATTCTTTAATTGCATGAATGCACTAAGGCAATAATGAGAGGCCATTGACTCTTTTTCTGTGATGAGATTATGATCAGCAGCCCTCTAAACCTGAGATCGAATTTGTATTTATTTTTAAGTATTGTACTGATTTGAGCTCGATGTACTTATTTGGTACTGATTTTGGGACCCAAAAGAAAAATTAGATTTTTAATGGATTTTTTGAATAAATTTCTTTAGCGAATCTTACTAAAAGTATTTTTCTCCTGTCCATGCTAGAGCACCATCGGACCAATTCTTCTTAATTATTTCATCTTTTTGTACTTATTATGTCTTACTTATGTGCTAACATTGCCATTTTGGCATTAGTGACTTTTTTAAAATTTATTTTTGCCACAAAAAGCACAAATACAATTTTAATAAAACCTTATGACGGGACGACTTGAAGGCAAAACGGCACTGATCACTGGTGGTGCGCGAGGCATTGGACGAGCCTTTGCCGAAGGGTACGTAAAAGAGGGGGCAAAGGTGGCACTGGCCGACATTGGCATCGATGAGGCAACAAAAGCTGCAGCAGAGATAGGTGCCAGAACAATTGCTGTCGAGTTGGACGTAACTGATCAGAAGTCCATTGACGGATGCGTCCGCAAAGTGTTGGAGCAGTTCGGACAGATCGATATCCTCGTCAACTGTGCCGCGGTGTTTGACATGGCGCCAATCATGGAGATTAGCAGACAAAGTTACGAAAAAGTGTTCACTGCGAATGTTTCAGGCACATTGTTCATGATACAGGTAATATGTCCCTAATGTTGTTCGGAAACAAGGACCACAAAAAGGGGAACATTTCGGGAATGGAAGAGACAATTTTAATGAATAAAAATTTTCAAAAGTTAATGAAAAATTCCTTGATAAACTAGCCATTGCAAGTGTTTTGTCTCCAGAATGCAATTTTGATGTACACAAGAATCAAGTAAACCTGGACTAATACACTGTAACCTGAAACCAATATAATCCTGGTTATCAGGGGCCAGAAGTGCCGAATTGCATTGAATGCGCCAATTAAATTCAATTGCCAGCTTTTAGGCAGTTGGACGTCATATGATTGAGCGAGGAAATGGTGGCAAAATGATAAACATGGCGAGTCAGGCTGGACGCCAAGGAGACGCTTTGGTGGCTGTTTATTGTGCATCAAAAGCGGCTGTGATCAGTCTTACACAATCGGCGGCTTTGGACTTGATCAAATATGGGATCAATGTGAACGGAATCGCCCCCGGCTATGTGGACACAGAAATGTGGCGAAAAGTGGACGCAATGAGTGCCAAATTTGAAAACATCGAAGCGGGCGAAAAAACGCGTCGAGTTGCGCATTCGTTGCCCATCGGAAGAATGGGCGTGACCAAAGACCTCGTGGGGGCAGCAATTTTCTTGGCCTCCGAAGAGTCCGATTACATTGTGGGACAGACATTCAATGTGGACGGGGGAAGCCGACTGAATTAAACTGAACAGACAAAAAGGACGGAATTGGCTAATAAAAGTGATAATAGGTAAATTAGCTAAACCAAGGGGTGTACACGAATGCGACGGATATACGGATAATGATGGTTTATGTGAAATCTGACAAGAAAAGGACGGATATGAAAGTCATATCCGCGCCAGCGGGGATCCGCGGGTTATTCGGATATGGATAACTATTTTTGAGAAATCGGACGAATAAAAACGGACACGAAAATAACCACCACGGAAATGTCCGGTTTGTAAATTTTTATCCGTGAACACCACTGGTTAAACCCACCTATTCAACGCATAAAAACTCTCCACTGATGAGAAAATTTAAAAAGAATTTTTCGTCAAAAGTATTTATTCAAATTTTACAATATGTTTTTCGACATTTGTCCCAAGCGCCAAAAATCGATCCCCCCGTGCCGGTAAGTGATGAACAAAATTCATTCTCAGCTGTGCAATCCTTTTTCGTTGCTCCAATGAGGCCATGAAATGCGCAAACTCGACCGATTGTGCCGCATTTATCATTGTCGGTTCCATGCCCGCCAGAAGGCATTTGTCCAAGCGACAACCGTGGCATTTGATCGCATCTGAATTGGGCCGCGGCCATTGATTTGAAAATCCAATGCCCTTATTTGGATGAATTTACCTTCGTTAATTTGGCAACAGTTTTGTCTGCGACACTTGAACAGCACTTGTTTTACAACAGATCGGCGGAAGAATTGTTTGCAACCTGAAAATTTGATAAGTAATTAGGTACTATTTAATTAGGGGTTCTGCCCGACCCCTCGAGGCAAGTCTCATGGTGGCCCGAGTCCGAAGTCGAGTTAGGGGACAGGTCTGTAAATGTCGAGGAATGGGGTCATTGGAGTAAAGGTGTAACCCTTTAAGATGGTCAACCCTTCGGGGGCAAGAGAATCGGAGAAACGATTAAAATGCGAGTCGGGAAGAGGCCTTCAGGATCAGAGAACGGGAGCAAGCATTTAGGATATGATTCATTCGGGATTGGATCATATTCCGGTGGACAAAGAGGTCTGAAATTATGGGATAAAGATCAGAGAAGTTCGGACCCGGGGAGGAAGCCATATATGTATTTAAACATAACATTTAATTATTATAATTCAAACAATTTGTCGATAATTTTCACAAAAATGTCCAATAATAATTCACTTTCGCAACATTTGACTCCATAATAGCGGTACATGCTCGGCCTTTCACAAATTATGCATTTGGTAAATGGCTGATTTAACCGCCGCTTCACCGAATTCACGTTTTTCTCCATTTTATCTTCCATACACTTATCAGCCTCATTTCCAATGCCACCGCTGCTTGGCCGGCCGCCTCCAATTTCTTTCATTGGATTTTGCTAAACGATTAAAAGAAAATAAAATAAAAATTATTAGAGCGAAACAAATAATTATAATGAAGTCGGGGATCGCTTATCGCGCCAGAGGTTGTGCGCGGGTCGAAGTGAAATAAAAATGCCAAAATTGGCGCGGACCAAAGTGGGATAAAAATGACAAAAATGGCGTGGGTCGAAGTGGGATAAAAATGCCAAAAATGTTAGGGCTTCTGAGTCGGGGCTTTAACCTTAATACAATAATTTACCGAGTTAAAATTTTTGTTCTGGCCCATCGCTTCAATTGCTTTCAAATTTTTGTTGTTCTGTTGTCCAAGTAAAACACGATGAATGAAATTCATTTCCATTTGAATTGCCTTTTTCACCTCATCAGACAATTTGTGCTGATGTTGTACAGAATATTCCATTTTTTTTGTAGAATAATGTTTAAGTCTTAACTTAAAAAATAATTACCTACAACACAACTACATTTTATTGTAGATTAATAACAGAATTTAGTAATGTAATTGTTTTGATGACGTGGATTTTGAATAATTTGTGATTGATTACGAAGAAAAAAAGGCAAATGATCCTCAAATTGGATGGCTTTCCGCCGGAGGGGACCGGGGGAATTTTCAAAATTCCATTTTGAGGGGGGGGGGTAATAAACTCAACAAATGGGGGACGGAGGAAAAAGGGATCGGCTTGATGACAATACAATTTGAATGAGATTTTCATATGAATGTGAAGCCAAAGAAATGGCAATGATACCAAAGTATGTATCAAAATAGAAAAATTTATTAAGCATACCCAATAAATCAATGAAATCATTTCTCTTTTTTAAATAATTTTTTTTTTACAAATTAACGAATGATGAATGCCTGGGCAAAAAAATATCCATGGGATAAAATAAAATGCAAAGGTATACGAATTTGAAAATTGCTTAACACATGTTGCACCCGATTTGAAAAATCACCCGATTTGAAATCGGGTACCCGATATGAAACCAAATCGTCGCGGGTACCCGATTTCTAATCGGGTACCC
>JAKKIK010000665.1:0-25644 GCA_024500135.1 Heterodera carotae | reverse complement strand
TCCTCTGTAACCACCCTTTCGGTTGCCCCCCCCCCCCCCCCCCCCGCTTTTCCTCGGTAACCACCCTTTCGGTTGCCCCCCCCCCCCCCCCTTTTTGCTTTCATTGGCAATCCCCCCTTTGGTTGCACTTCCATTTACTTCGGCGACCCATCCCTATTTTGGGTTTCCCCATTGTGTTCTGCATTTCTCCGCTTTTCCACTTTGGCACACCCCCGGGTTGACCCCTGCCATTTTTCCAGCCAATTAACACAGGGATTTGTTTTTTTTAACAAATAATAAATTGGCGAAATGTCATTTGTCACCAAATTTTTTTTCATTTTCATCAAATTAGCAATGTAACAATCGCTTATTGTTCCGCGGTAATTATGTACCAGGGCTGGGCCAAGGCATTTTCGCTTTTTATTTTTTGATTGGCCCAGCCCTGGTAATTACCGATCTTTTCGGTCATTTACCGTTACTGTCTAATTATATCAACAGATCGTTTTTTCTAGCACTCAAGCTATTATTTCCAATTCAGCATTTGGGAAATATACGAGGTATCCATTTGCGATGATTCCTTTGTCGCATCCGTTGAACTTCCTCTCTTCCGATTCGGTCTTTGTGCCATCCTTTCTTTGTTCTTCACCCGCTTTCGTGAGTTGATTTTTCTATCCCAACACCTGTTGGTCCATCTTTGATTTTTTGTTTTCCAGTCTAAAATCACCCCAAACTCCTCTTTCTCCGACATTGTCTCTCCTTGTTTGGCCAATGTCATCTTTCCATCCGTTCCTGCCGCGGTCTCCGTATTCTCGATGTTTTGGCTGTTTGTTTACGCCAAATTGTTCCGTACAAATGACAACAGTCTTCCGATAAACCGACTGATCATCCTCAAAGGAGTGAGTCTAAGAAAAATTTTACTAAAACGAATTTCATTTTAAGGCTCTCTCCTTGTTCGACTTGTTTGTTTCACTGCTTGGCATCGTCCACATTTTCTTCGTGTTGCCCTTTTCTTTTCCTGAACACCGTGCGGGTGCCATTGTTTCCCTTATTTTCTCTGTGCGTTTCACTTGCATTCATTTCCATTGGATGATTAAATTTATTTTTCCTTAGCTCTTCTCGGCAATTGCTTATGCTCAATGCGTTCGGTACGGCTTTATGACCAGCGGTTCCCTGCACATTGCCTGGTTCCTTCGCCTCATCTCCCTCCTTCCGTGTCATGCCCTTTTCTTCTTCGGTCCCGCTTTTCCGCTTCCTCAGGTTTTGCATCGGTCCCCTTTGGATCATTTTCTCTTTATTCCTCCGTTCATTTAGATCCCTTCTTCCATTGTGTTGCCTGTCTTCCATCTCTTCATCTCTATTGCACTTGTGCTCCTCTTTGTTATGTCCGATTACTCGTCTCCGGCAAATTATCAAAGAGTTGTTGGCTCTACCGGCAAAGAATTGTGCCCCGAGGATTTCGCGTCGACACTTTCTTCGTTGACGTATTCATATGCAACGAAAATGTTCTTTAAAGGACTTCGAGGCGACGTCACTTTTGAAGACCTTTGGGAATTACAAAAAGAGTAAGATATCGAAGGGTTAAAACTATTTATTGAAGGTTGTTTTGTGGTCAGAAGACAGGCCGAAGTTCTTCTCGAACGATTCATGCACACCGACAGAGGCGGCCCGGTCACTCTCTTCCCATTTCTTTGGCGTATGATCCAATGCACTTGGGAGTGGCAGTTGACCGCTGTTCTGTTGTCCTTCATCGTCGTTTTTTGTCTTTACGCTAACACTTTTTTCCTCCGGTATTTCTTTTAAATGCAGAATCAATTTATCCTTTTCGACTTTCCCTCCCATTTCTTTCCTTCCCTTTTCGACTGATCGTTTCGTTGGTTGATTCCGCTTTCCCTCTGTGGTTGTCCATGGTTGCCCTATGTTCGCTCTTTTTTGTTGACTTTTCCGGCAAAATGATGACTGCTCGTCGCGACTTCAACTGCTTCATGGCACAGACTAATGTGCGCTCTATCCTCTCCTGCACAGTTCTCGAAAAAGTTCACATTTTTCTCATAATTCTTCTCACGTTGCTTCCATTTTTCGATGATTAAATTATCTTGTGCCGCTCGTCAGAGTTACTCCACCGGAGAAGTCATCAACCTTTTGTCCACCGATGTGGTCCGTTTTATGAATTTGTTTTACTTCCAAAATCATACCAATATTTTCAGTTGCGCGTTGCTTTCTTTTGGCACAGTTTGTGCAGTTATATCTACTGCCCTCTAATCGTATCAATAACAAATATAAAAAATGTCCGCATTGATTCCCATTTAAACGCAAAGGTTTTTGTTGGATGCTTCGGGCTATGGACTGAACTCGGAATAAGCTCTCTTTACGGACTCGCCATTTTGACCATTACATTGCCTCTGAACTATGTGCTCTCTAAACTGATGAATAATTTCGAGGTAATTTTTTCACAATGTGACGACCTGTCATGAGGGTCATAAAATTCTTTTCCTGATTTTTTTCTCCTCTTGTCACATTTGGATTCATTAATTTACAGCTTTTCATTTTTCAATTTATCTTGTCTGCAGGAAAAGCAGATGTCTTTCAGAGACGCTCGTCTTAAATTGGTCACAGACGTGTTAGGTGGCATCAAAGTGCTGAAACTGTACGCCTGGGAAGAGTCCATGCAGAAGCGCATTTTCGAACTGCGCCGCAAGGAGGTCAAAAATTTGCGATTTATTTTTCTACTCGACGCTGCCATCAACATGTCCTTCCAATTGGCACCGCTTCTTGTACTGTCCTATACTCTTTTCCCCTCTCCCTAAACCTTTCCTCTTTCCCAGGCAACTCTCGCCTCCTTCTCTGCCTACACCATTCTCTACCACAATCCAATGCGTCCGGACGTGGCTTTCGTGTCACTTTTGTTCTTCGGCATGCTTCGTTTTGGCATCTATCAAATCCCAGCGTTGGTCGCCTATTCCGTCAAATGTTTGGTCAGCGCCCGTCGACTGATCAAATTTCTGAATGAAGAAGAGCAGCAGCAAAGTCACTTCATCAAAGGCCACGAGTCAAATGGGATTGAGCCAAATAAAATGAGGAAACAAGAGAACGGCATTCACTCGGTTGGCGGCTTTGTTGGTGAGTATTTTAATTCGAAATTTAAAATATTGGACCTATATATCGTTTATTACCCCTGCAAAAAAACCTTTTAACTCTAAGAATTATTAATTTGAACATTCATTCATTAGTGAGTTTGCATCGCTGTTCTTTCACCTGGGGAAGTGCCAAAAACGCAGACCCAACTATTCATCTTCGGAACATTTCGCTTGAAATTGAGGCGGGAAAATTGGTTGGCATTGTGGGCAAAGTTGGCAGCGGAAAGTCGTCACTGTTGGCCGCAATTCTCGGTTCATTAAAATTTTATGTGTCATGTCTCTGTTTTATTGGTCTTAATCTGAGAAATATAATTAGGTTGGTTTGGATCTGAAATTCTGGAAAAACCGGGACCAGGAAACTTAGGGAAATCCTGTTCGAAACGTAGGTATTTACCCTATGAAAACCGGGACAAGACCCGTTCCCTATAAATCCGATATTTACTTTCGTAACTCATTGTCAGCCTAATTTAGGTGAAATGACACGGCTAGAGGAGGAGGACAGTAAATGCGCAGTCAAAGCCTCTTCAATTGGATATGTGCCACAAAAGCCGTGGATCCAAAACAAAACGCTTAGAGGGAATGTGCTCTTTGATGCTCCAGTCAACGAGGACAAATATAGTCGTGTATTGGATGCGTGTGCTTTGGAAGCTGATTTGAAACTTTTGGCTGCCGGAGATAAAACGGAAATTGGGGAAAAGGTTGGTCCCATAAACGTAACGAAGGGGGGGGGGGGGGCTACACAGGTGCTGAAGCGCTCCCCCCCCCATGAAAAAATTTTACCAGCTAATGGGGAAAAAAATTATTGAATCTATAAATTCTAATAATCTTATTATATAAAAAGCATTAAAATTACAAAAAATTACTCTGGCGACGCCTATCGGCACTAAGGCCGTAACCAGAAAAAAAACTTCGGGGAGGGGGGGGGGATTGGCAAATTTTCCCAAATTTTTGGTTTCGGGGGGGGGGCGCTTGGATTAGAAGAGATTTTTTTTTTGTACATAGCCCTCCATGAATCTTCAGCTCTTACGAACCTGCATAAACTACATTTATAGTAAGTATTAATGAAGCGTAAATATTTTCCCAGGGCATTAATCTCTCCGGGGGACAAAAGGCCCGTGTGGCTTTGGCTCGCGCTGTTTACATGGATGCGGATTTGTACATTTTGGACGACACACTCTCTGCCGTCGATGCCCACGTTGGGGCTCACATTTTTGAACGGGTGATCAGCAGTCAAAAAGGTAAATATTGTATGCCAGGTGACAAGAGTGAATTATATGTTGCACTCGAGTTTCAATGCTCACGATTTTCAACGAACTTTGCCAAAAATCGAGATTTAAACATTTGAAATCCGGAACTAACAATAAGTATATGGGTCTCTGGATGCTCCCCTGGCGTGCTCATACTTAGTTTCGGTTTTCAAATGGTTTAATCCTGATATTCGTCAAAAATGCTAATGTTCGTTGAAAATTGGGTGAACATATGCTACTAGTATATACTACAACACTGACTTTATTTAGGACTTCTTGCCGGAAAAACTCGTATTTTCGCGTTGAATTCATTGTCATTCTTGAAGTACTGCGATCAGATTGTGGTTATGGATAGTAAGTCGGGTGACTGTGTTTTGAACCGATCAGTTTTTTATCATATTCAAATAGATGGTCAAATTGATTTGGTCGGGACTTTGGACGAATTGAAACAGCGCACTGAGGGGTCTTTTGCCGAGCTTATGAAGGAACACCTGGAGAAACATTTTGAGAAACAAAAGAGCCGAAGTGACAGCTTAAGAGGTGACTATTTGATGATGAATCGTGGAAAGATTATAATTACTGGAGAGCTCTTATCCATTTCAGAGGACGACGACCTCCTCGAGGATGCGACGGCCGACCAACAAGTGGAGTTAGACCAAATGCTGGAACAGTTTGCTGGTTCCCCTCTCAGCCATTCTCTGCTAGAAATGCGAAATCGGTTTGAGTCGAATGCGAGCAACATTCTCTCTCCGCTGCCTGAGACTTCGTCTTCACCACCCGCTGGGAATAGCGGAGTTCAACAGGTAAAAGAGTGAATGTTGCTTTAGCTGGGCGTTTCTTATGAATTCGACAGTTACTTTTAAGTTTGACATCATCTACTTATAGAATAATTACTATCGCTTTTCCCATGGAAAATGCTGTTCATTTGCTCATTTCTTAGCCAACATTTGATTATGAAAATTAGGGTACAAAAAGCCCAAGACACAGACAAATTTCTAAGGTGGTGGCAAGACTACCGTCCGGTATACGTCCGAGACACAAATTTGAAAAAAAATTCCCGATTCTCCCCCCCCCCCACCCGAAATTTTTTTCAAGATACGGGCTTGTGCGAATTTATTGTTTTTTTTCTTGCAGCAGTCAATTTCCAATGCTCCCACCCAGCAGCCAATTGCTTCAGCGGCCACTTGTTCTCAATCATCGGACCAACAGACTCGAGATGAAAATCCTTACAATTTGAACTTGACTGCTGCCGATCTAATTGGTCGAATCACCGAGGAGGAGGAGCTCTGTACAGGGATGGTCGGTCTTTCTATTTGTCCTCTACATTTCATTTTTATTTTATAATACCGTTTTAAAATATCGTCTAATATAAAAAAGAGGAAATAACATTTTAGGTCTCCCGTCGCGTTTACTTGGATTATGCACGGGCTTTTGGCATTGGTCTGACGATCACTTACATCCTAAGTCTTTTCATTGGATGTAGTACTTTTCAGGTGAGAAAATGGGAATTTCCATCATGTTAAAATATTTCTGATTGCTTCACTCCCTTTAGGGTCTTTCCAACGTTTGGCTCGCCAAATGGTCCTCCAGCAATTCGACTAGTCAAGCGGAGTCTATTTGGAATTTGGGCATTTATGGGGCATTCAGCTCAGTTTTTGGTGTGTATCATGGAGTCAGCTTTCTTTCTCAAAACAGCTTTTGTTTTTAGTGTTTGCTGACGCATTGTCCAGTTTAATCCTTTCACGTGCGTTTCTTTCTTGAAACATCCAAATTTATTTTCTCCTCTTCAGTTGGAGCGTATAAAGCAAGCATGATTTTCCATGACAAACTCCTCATGTCACTTTTCCATTCTCCGATGGCTTTCTTCGATCGGACTCCGCTGGGCCGAATTTTGAATCGTCTCAGCACTGACATCGACCGCATTGACGAAAACATTCCCTGGGCAGTTGGCTTTGCTTTGGCCACTTTAGCCGAGGCGTTCAATTCGCTTATCGCTGTATATTCATTGAGTTAATAGTTGCGGTTTAATCTGAGTACTTTAAGATTTGCATTACCATCCCTTTCCTTACCCTCGTCGTTATTCCATTGCTGTTCGCTTTCATCTGCATTGCGGTCTCTTTGGACAAAAAAAGAAACATTCCCATTCAGTTTCTTTTATTTTAAGCATTATTACAATGTTTCTTCGGTCCAATTCCGACGATTGACCAGCAAAGCGCGGTCTTCACTCTGCTCATTTGCCGAGGATGCCTACTCGGGCGCCGATTCCATTCGCGTTTTCAACGTGGTCAAACGCTTTCAGAGAAAATGTTGTCGAATTGCTGACATTTGCAACGAATGCTTTGCTGTTGAAATATTTTCCAACAGGTCAAATTGATAACCTTTTCCTTTGCACATCCGTTGTCCGCACCTTTTCAGGTGGCTCCAAATTCGGCTTGACATTATCAGTGACGCCTCGGTGTTTGTTTGTGTGGCAGTCGCTATTTTGCTTGCAAGTCGTGATATTATTTCGCTGGGTGCACTGGCATTGGTGATCGGTTGCGGATATACGGTACGTTGGGTTGCTTACATCAAATGCCAGCACTTTCTATCTATTTTGGAGATATACATAAAGCCATGTTTTTTATAGAGATTAGTGGCCCCGAAAAGTTAGAAATTCAAAGTTTAATTAAAGTTCACTGGCTACCTTGGCGAAATTGCACGGGTGTGGCGTGAATCGGAGGTACAAATGGTGTGTGTTGAACGTGTGAACCAATACATCAAAAACAAATGGGAGGCCGATTGGCGTCTGCTCGGAAATGATCGTCTCGCGGAATGGCCCTCTCACGGGCACATTCAATTCCGCGACCTTTGCCTCCGATATCGCGAAGACACTGACTTGGTATTGAACGGATTGAACTTTGAGATTGCGACGGGTGAACGAGTTGGAATTGTGGGAAGAACGGGTGCAGGTATAATAGAGGAAGTAACCAGATTTCTCGAGAACGAGCCCAAACTCAAAGGCAAATCTTCAATCACTATGGCACTTTTTCGTATTGTGGAACCTACCTCGGGGAAGATCCTCATCGACGGTGTGGACATCACCACAGTTGGATTGCATGATTTGCGCGCGGCTTTGACTATCATTCCACAGGTCCTACTTATATAGTATTACAAAAAGAGTTTTCATTATTTTCGTTCTGCCTTTGTAGGACCCGGTTCTCTTCTGTGGAACTTTGCGCACCAATCTTGATCCTTTTGATGAGTACGGGGACAGCGATGTTTGGGAAGCATTGGAAAAGTCCCAATTAAAAGAAACAGTCAGCGAATTGGAGGATACTTTGCAGTACAAATTGGCAGAAAAGGGTTCAAATCTCAGGTATGTCCTTAGCTTACAATTAGCAAGAGGGGCCTGATGGTATCTCGATCTTCCCCTCCACCCACCTCCGCCGCCCCTAGCCCGTAACCAGAAACAACTTTGGGATTGGTTTTGTCGAAAATTGGCAAATTTCCCCAAATTTTCCTTCCCTTGGCTGGAGAAAAAAGTTGGAGAAAAAAAATTTTCCATTTCAGGGGGGCGATAATTTCCCGCTCCTTTCCCCCTGGTTATGGGTCTGCCGAATTTGTAAAATAATTTACGAATAAAACAAACATTTTTACAAAATTTCTTGGTAAAAAAACATAAGAAGATTATTTTCAGTGAGGGACAACGCCAGTTAGTTTGTTTGGCTCGTGCGCTTCTCCGCAAGAAAACGCGCATCCTTATTCTTGATGAAGCTACTGCTGCAGGTCCTGTCCGAAGAGTATATTCGTGTGAAGATAAATGAAACCTTTCAATTTGCAGTTGACACAAAGACCGATTCATGCATTCAGAAGTGCATTCGCACACATTTCAAGTCGGTTAAATTTAAAATTTATTATTATATTATTTCATTTGAAGACATTGTACGGTGTTGACCATCGCGCATCGTCTCGACACTATTTTGGACTACGACCGCGTGATGTTAATGGATAAGGGCGAAGTTGCTGAATTTGACACGCCCAAAGCATTGTTGGCCAACGGAGAGTCGCAATTTTCAAAGATGGCCAAACAAGCCGGGGTGGTGAAGGAGGAATGAGTTGATGCGATTCTGTCTGTACACACACATAGAGGGTTTTTGTTCAATGATTTTTTTTGAGGCATTATTTTCTATTTTTCTTTTCCCTTTTAAAATTTCAGATGTCTCCCTCTCATTGTTGTTGTTTTTTTTTTGATCTTCACCACTAGGCAAAATATCGTCAGCTCAGTTTTTCAATTTCATGTATTTATCATATCTTCTCGATGTTTTTTTCTTCGAAGTTGCAATTGTTTTTCTTCCATTGGAAATATAAAAATGATTTTACACATTTTTCGATCGTAAATGTAGTTTTCCCATTGTAAAGTATTTCCTTTGCCCCTTTCTGTCATTGCATTTGCTTTGTCTTGCAAATGGTGGTGCCTACTCACCCCAATATGCCACAATTGGTAAGAAAGGGAAAAGCGTATTGATTTTCCTGCTTTCTCATTCCTTTTTTCCTTAGCGTGTCTTTTTTAGGGTGTTTCCAATTTTTTTATTTACAAATCAGCGTTACAAGTCCAATTAACCAAACCATCCCGTTTTCCTAATTAATTGATCCTTTAACCATCCGATCGAACGAATGTCGTCACCCGAAGAATTGGCTACGCCCCACAACGAATTTTACGAGAGTCTATTCAGACAGGTAAATAAATGCAGGTCAAGTAATTGCATCCGTTCTGCCTTCCCGTTAAGCTAAATGCCTCTGGCGGTGCCGAAATTGACGCTTCGTCCATTGCCGCCTTCATGAAGATGGCACGAGGCGTTAATGTTGCGCAACTTTCTCAGGTAAAATTCTTATTGCATACGCATGGAAGTGGCATTTTTAATAATTTCTACTGACAATTCGCCAATCATTGCACAGATTTGGGAAATTGCGAGTGATTTGAGCGGATGCAAAAATCGTAGCGCACTGAATAGATTTGGCGTGTTTATATGCTTTAAGGTTTTGTAAACCATTTTTGTCTGAATTTTTATTAAAGATTTTTTTTAGTTGGTGGCTGCCGTTCAACAAGGTAAAAAGTGTCGGAAAATTGGCCTTCTCTTCCCCCCCCCCCCCCCGAGGGTTCTATTCAAACATATCATCATCTCCCGATTGTTCATTAGATTGTTTGCCTCGCTTTCAAGCACTTTAAAATTGTAATGTTCCATTCCCCTCCAAGGGTTCCCTCTTTCGCCCTCCGTCCTCGAAGTTCCTCTGTCTGCCGTGCCACAATTTGAGTATCTTTCCTTCACAACACCGCCCCCTCAGCCGCCCGTTCCGTCTTCCTTTTCTCTGGCCACCAAAAGTCCATCAATTGGTTCCGATTTTGCCTCCAGTGGCGTAGAGCCGAATTGGTCGATTGGGATAGAGGAACAGCGTAAATACGAAGCAATCTTCGAAAGTTTGGGACCCATCGCTGGCAAACTCGGCGGAGACCAATGCAAACCTGTGCTGCTCAATTCGCAGTTGCCAAAGACAGTGCTCGCCAAGGTGGGGCTCTAACGACCGTTTCCGATGCGAGTGTCAAATATTGTAGAACCAAAAAAATCCGGTCGGATAACTATAACTTTTCAGTCATAACCGGCTAATTGTAAGTCGAAAAGTATACCAATAAACCTTTTCATTGGCTGAAGCAAGCTTCAAGCAAAAGTCAAAATAATTGGACGTCCAAGAAAAAAGATGTGGCCTTGGTTAATCGATTTAACACTGTATTATAACACCGAATGAAAAAGATTTCGGTGTTTTTCTCTAACATTCTTATTTATTGCCACACTCGTTTTTTTTGGGATTGAATAGACATAATTCTTAGATTTGGGATTTGGCTGATATGGACGCGGATGGATGTGAGTGTTTATTGTGCTGCTTACATTATTCTTTTTAACACTTAATAATATTTCACATTTTACTAATCAATAAATGATTGGTCCATTTTACTTCTTTCTACTTGCAATATTTCTTTCTTTCTTAGTTTTGGATCGTCCCGAGTTTATCGTTGCACTGCATCTCATCTACAAGGTGTGTTTATGTGTGATGCTGTTTACCGCTCCTCCAACTCTTCTCCATTTTGAGGTCCTCCAAAATGAACCAATTCCCGACCGATTGCCGCCGGCGTTGGTCCCTTCCTCCAAGCGGGGCGTTGTCCGTAGAATGTCCACCCGTTCCGTCGATCCCTCTCCGCATCCGTCACATCCTCCGCGTGAGTGCTTACAATTTTCAAACAATGTAACCAAAAAAAGTCCTAATCAGCGCTGAGTTGGAGTTCTCGCGCATCCAGCGTTGCCTCTCTGAACATTCAATTCGGCCATCCCAACAGTCCTCCGACACGACCCCCTCGCCCCGCTAGTCGAACGGACGTATCTCCGCCGCCAAATTTCGCCAAGAAACAGTCATTGTTTGATCGGAATGTGAACGAGTGGAGGATTGAGGAGCTTGGCCAATATGAGAGTGAATTTGAACGGTTGGACAGCGATAGAGACGGATTTGTTGGGGGAGGAGATGTCCGGGACGTGTTCTTGCGGTTTGTGCCCACTTTTGGCGTTTGAAAATTAAGCAAGGGCGTAGTTGAGGTGGGGGAGGCTGACTATTGTCAGAGTTGGCTCTTGGGGGGGGGGGGTACGTATCCCGTACTTTGGCAACTCTGCGCTCACAATCAGCATTCATTGTTTAAGGTCTGGTATTCCCCAGCATTCTCTTGCTCGTATTTGGGCTCATGTTGACGTATTGAAAACTGGCAATTTGGACTTGGAGCAGTACGCCAAATGGTAAGCATGGAAAGGAAGGTAAAAAGGAAAAGCTTTTGACCGAATTGAAGTGTTGAGCTCATTCGCGAGTGCCAAGCCGATTCGCAGAGAGCCACCGGCGGCGCCACTCCCTCCTCGCCATCATTGCCAGCACTTTCGTCCAATTTGGCACGACGCGACTCACAAATTTCAAACGCCACAAATAATTCGGTGGGTCAAGCAAAATGCCCAAATCTAATCGACCAAATTGAACTGAAGTCGACCGGTGCAAAAGCGGCAGCGATGTTCGAGGCGAGTCAACGAGTGATGGAGTTGAATGCCGAAATTGAGCAGATCCAACAAGGCCGAAGGCAAGCAGAGCAGGACCTTTTCCAGGCAGAAGCGGACATGAAAGTGAAGAACTCGGAGATCCGCAACTTGGAGATTGAACTGTTGACATTGAACGCGACGGTGAAACAGTTGAAGAACCAACGCATTGAGGCGAGTGAGTGCCGTCGGGTGCGGAGCAGGGATGGCACGGAATACGGTTTTTCGATAAATACCGCACCTATCCGAACTTTTAATAGTACCCCGGGGGTATCGGCATTCGTGTCATCTCTGGTGCGGAGGGATGGATGGATGGATTTTATGGAGGGAACAATCAAATATTTGAGACAAACGACTGAACGATTTGGACACCAAAATTGTGAAATTGGAAGGGATGGCCGTGGACAATAAAAAGAGACTGGAGGAGGACGAAGAAAGACTGGCAAAGACCAAAACGGACATTCTGAAGGCCAAAGAGAACTCCCAGGTGCGCCTTTCCTGTCCCAATAAAATAAATTATTTTATTTTGGCATTTGGGTTTATGTGTTTATTTGTTCCATCGTTTGAGGCGGAAGAGGAAATGTTGGCTCAACTGCGAATGGAATTGCAAAGGCGGAGAGAACTCAGAGAAGCAACCAACGGCCGACTGAAAGAACAAAACGCCAAATTCGAAGGGTTCGTCGATGAACTCACTCAGGTCGACCAAAGCACAAATAAATCAAATCGTATTGACATACTTTATTTAATTGTTTGGTCAGTTGGAGCGAGGAATGACCAAAAATGAGGAGGAATGTGCAAGACTGAACGCCGACATGGCGCAAATGGAACGAATTTTGGCGGCGGTTGAGAAGGGAAATGAGGCGGCCAACAGAGAGTTGCTGGAGAAGACTTTCCAACTGAATGGGCGGGTGGGTTTGAGGAGAATGGCGAGCGGTCGGCGGCACACTGATCGGTCTCCGATCAGTCACTGATTATTTCCGCTCTTTCAATCAATGCATTTGTTTAGACAGTCGGTGGCAGCAGAACCAACTCAGCGGAGATGAAAAGCCCCGTCAGCAGCAGGGGAGGTATTAAAGCAACAAATATCATTCCTAAAAACAGTGAAAATGAGAGCAAGACAAATCGAATTTTTATCATTTATAGCAATAATTAAAGGTTTAATTAAAATCACTCGATTGTCATATCCATCCTCTTTTCCTATTTCTCAAGGTGATCCCTTTGCCCGACTTCCCTCATCCGATCCATTTGGAAGTGAAAATGGCGCCGTCGATCCGTTCGGAGCAATGCCTGTTGGCTGCACTTTTGGAGACGGCCAATTTGCGAACTTTGCTAATTTTTCGGCTTTTTCTTAACAACTTTTTGATAAACAATTGTCTTGTATTTCACTCTCTCATTCTCATGCCACCAGAAATGGATACATATGTAAGAGAGGGAAAAGCAAGTCCAAATTTATTGTCTATAAATTATGAATAAATATGCCCTTCATTCCTTACCACCCCAACTCTTTGCCGTTCCCCTCGTGACAAATGTCTTCCCCAGGCATTTGCCAATATAACATATGCCGTTCTCCCCCCCCCCCTTCCCCAACTTCATTTTGCCTCCCAAAACTCTTGGGCCCATATTAATATGTAATATTGGTCAGTCGGCCAATATTCCTTCGTCGGGAAGGCCAAGCAGCCGGAAAAGGGGCACTTTATAAAGAGAAGTTGGTCTTCCATCGCCAGCTGCCTTGGCATCACCGGAGGGGAAAGCAAAGGAGGAAACGGTTTCGAAGGGAAAAGCACAAAGAGGGAAATGCCTTCTATCCTAACGCCGGTACTTATCCATTCACTGCCAATTCGCTTGGCACTCATTTAGGTGGCCCCCCTCCACCCGCCGACATTACCCCCGCCCCCCTCCCTCTCCCCTCACTCATTCGCTTCCATATGGGTTGTCACCAATTTTGGCATTTCCCTCCCCACTAGAAAGTTATTAGCATAATTCTATCACAGAAACGGGACCAAAATTGCCTAGGGATGTTTGTTGATTGATTTTGTGCTGGGAAAGGCACAGCAATTGTTGTGAAAAGTGGCGTTCGCTTTGATGATGGATGGCATGCAAAAAAAAAATGATGGGAAAATTGGCACCTGAAGGGTATTAGCCCATTTTCCCATTCATCAACTGCCACTAAAAAATGGAAGGAAGGCACACACAAATGGCACAACAATTCATTAGTGCCATTAAAGTCGTCGAAAAAGCACATGGCATCCATTTCTCAATGTTCTCTCTTTTTGTGCATTATTTTCTGTGCCAATATTTTGAGTTTTCAAATATTAAAATAACAAAATATGTGAGAAACAACTGGAAATAGCCTGAACAAAGCATACAAACGAAGGTCACACGATAAATGAATTCATCATCGAATTGAACTCCATTTATGAAAATTAAATTAAACGAAAGATATTTAATATAATTTGGGCAAATAATCGGTGCATTATAAACAGTGCTCTATTGGCGCTTTAAAGTCGCTGAGATTTCGGAAAGTCCAACACATTCAAACATATTCATATCCAATTTCTGAATTCCCTCCCCCATTCGACCAATGTCAGAATGGCTTTCTTCCATTTGAATTCGATGCGCCTTTTCCTGTCCCATGCCGTCGTTTCCCCGCCGTTGTGCCCTCCTTAAATACCCCGCCGCTGCTATTCTTCCTTCTCCCAATGCTCGTCTCCTTTCTGACACGGCTTGTCCTTCTGCTGCCACAACTTTCTCGTTCGGACTTTGTACGTCTTGAACAGGTGGCTGAACGGGGAAGAGAACGGCAGAATGGTAAAATGGCAATTTTAACAGAAAAAAGAAAGAATGAAATAATAATATTTAGATCGATCAACAGAAGCTGAAGGCATTTTAACATTTGACGGAGGAACGAATTTCACGGCACAACAAAAAACACTTTCTGAAAGGAAGAAAACTCGCCAGGAAAAGATGCTAAGAACAAAAGCGAAGGCTGTTGACAGAGCGAAAGAAGGCGCCAGAAAAGTGACGACCAAAAAGCCGACAAAGTCGGCACAATGCATTCCGATCGATGACAACCGAAGGAAGGAGCTGATCCAGGTGGACGGGATGATCAGAGACTGATCAATGCTGGTCCAAAAGAGAGGCAAAAGCCGTGACATAAGTCCGGGAAGGGCATTAAAAGGAATGGGTTCTGTCAATTAAATGAATACCCGTCCCAATCTGTTCGTCCATCCGTCCCCCGCCCTTCTCTCTCTCTCTTTTCCTCTCTCTCTCTCTCTAAAAGCGCTCCCCTAATAAAAGGGTCTTTTCGGCGAAAGTCACTACGACAAGAACAATTTGCCATCCTCCAATCATACTTCGGTGATCGTTGAATTGACCGTACAAAGCATAACGGAGATAAGCGAATTCTCCAGCAGTTTCAAGGCCGACGTTTGGTTCAGGTGGCATTAATTAATGCCGCAGAATTCTTATCGATTATTTTGTTAAGCCAAATTTGGAGAGATCCCCGATTGGACTTCTCTTCGCTGAATTATTGCCTTTCCAACATTTCGTTGCCTTCCCACAAATTGGTCCGTTTGTTCACTCCATTTTCCTTCCAATTTATTTGCCCTTCAAAGCCCTTTCAATTGAGCCCCCCCCCCCCCATTTTAAGAGTTCACTTTGGACACCGAACGTGTGCTTTGTGAACAGGTGAGATCAATCACATTTACCTAATCATTTTGATTTTTCATTCCCTTTTTATAGCAAAAATGTCAAAATTCATTCCTCCCCTTCCGAGAACATTCTTCTGTTGGTGTTCCCCAACGGAACTGTTTGGCTCAACTACAGGTAGTGGGATGAATGAATGAATGGCTGATCAGAACCCTACTGATCAGATTATCCAATTATTATTTGACCATCCCCGCAGGGTCAGTCTAATGGGTCCCTGCCAACTTGACTTGTCATTGTTTCCGATGGACGTTCAGCGGTGCAATTTGATTTTCGAGAGTTACTCATACAATACGGCAGAGGCATTTAATTGCTGTAAATTTAAAATGTTAAATTCAACAAAATGCTGCTGAAGGTGAGCATCCATTGGCGCAGTTGGGAGCCCGTGTCCATTCCCGACCCAAACGCGAAAAGATTGCCCGACTTCGAGCTGGTCACATTCAATCACAAGAAGTCCACGCTTCTCTACACAGCTGGCAAATGAGCACACAATTTGTGTTCCTTTCAATTCAATTCAAATTTTTGCAGGCCTTTGGGACCAATTGGAAGTGGCATTTAAATTTCGACGTCTTTACGGCTTTTACATTCTCCAGGTCCGTGCACAAATGAACCCCGACAAAATGCATTCTTTTAATGTCCGCTGAATAGGCCTTTATGCCCACGTATTTGTCCGTGTTCATCAGTTGGATCGCCTTTTGGATCCAAACTTCGGCACTGCCCGCGCGGATTACCCTCGGCGTCAGTTCGCTGATGGCACTGACCTTTCAGTTCGGTAACATCGTCAAAAAGTAAGCATAAAAAGTGGTGCCATTCTCCGCTTTGCGAACCTTCCCTTTTCAGTCTTCCACGCGTTTCCTATGTGAAGGCTTTGGACATTTGGATGTTCGGCTGCATGGGCTTCATATTCCTTTCACTTGTCGAAGTGACATTTTGGGGGGGGCGGGCGGGGCGGGAATTGACAATTTATGAAAGAAAAGGCAACGAATCCCAAAACGGTGGGAGCGGAGGGAACCGATCAACGAAGACTGAGAAATTTTAAATCAACATTTTACAACTTTTCCTAATAAATATGCCTAAAATTGACTCCTTTTTATCCCGTTTTCCAAAAGTTGGCTGTGGTTGGTTTCTTTGACAAATTGGAGGCGCGCAGACGGCGAACGCAACGGACGAAAGAGTTTCTGATGGTCCGTTCGGACAGTGAGCAGCAATGGCTGTCCCGGATGAGTCGATTCTCGCGCCAATCGATGCCCAACGCGCACGCAATTCGAGGTAAAATTGAGAACAAATCAATTTAGGCAAAAAGTGACGGAAAGAAAGATTTTCACTGTTTTCAAACGCAGAAAATGTCACCGAAAAAAGGACATCAAAAGGAACAAACTGTTCAATGGACAACGGAACAGCCAAAACGGTAACGCTAAAGGTGAACAGCAACAAAAAGCCGAACAGACCGCGCTGGAAACGGTCAATCGCCGAGGAGGAGGAGGAGGAAGAGAGTTGGTACATGCTCAACGGGGAATTCATCGACGATGTTTGTGCATTTTATTGGGTGGAATGAGAGGAATTCATTGGGGAATCGAATTGTGGAGCATTGTCTCATCTCCCTTTGGGCGCTATGCCGAAAATTAAATCCCTACAAATTTAAATTTGGACTTTACCACTCGAATAAGAATTCCAACATTTCAGCTTTCCGCCAAACTGTTCCCGGCACTGTTCATCGCCTTCAATGCCTGCTATTGGTGTTATTACATTGGCCTTTCTTCGGAAGCAAATCAATTGGAAGAATAACTTCGGAGCAATCGACTCACAACAATTTGACTGCTGCAAATTTATCTGTCCCTCTTTTTGTTTGATAAAACTTTGTTATGACTTTTAACATTTAGCGAAAGGAATGGCGAAAGTGGAATTGAATTCGACAAAATATATAATAAAATATTTAAGTGAAAATGCGCAGTTTTTGGTTGGTCGTCTGTTTGATTGTTTATTATTCGTTTTTTTATTCGCTACCAAATTTCGAGTCGAGAAAAGAGGAGAGCAGTTGACGATCCACCAACTGAATAAGAAGAAGTTTCTGATTATTGCGACCATTGTATTGAATTGCCATGCCAATTGAATGGTGCCATCTTTGTCCAATTGGACGAGGCGATGGTCACAGAATTCAATTAGCTGCTGCCGAAGCACAGTCTCTGACGTCGTGGCGAAATCTTCCCTGAAAAGTCGAAATATTCACTGATCCATGGCACCCAAAAACACTAAAAAAAGTTGCGAAACATGACCATTAAGTCAGTGTCGCGTAAATAAACAATTAGTCTTTATTTTCTACGTACATAATCTCAAATCAACAAACTTTAGGATGAGACAGAATTTGGGAATGGTAAGAGCGTCCATTCGGTCGCGGTCCTTCTTGGCCGGGGCGTGCAGTGCGAGTTGGGTCAGGATTTTGCGCATGTTCGAAGTGGCCGCACCCCAAAAGACGTCCAACGAGGAAAGTGTGTGCTTTTTAAGATGTAAATTTATTCAATTAATCGCTCTTTTGCTCTTTTTTTGGATCCGTTTTTTTTTGCGTTCGTTCAGTTGCTCTTTTTTCTTTCGAATTTTACCTTTGCGCTTCCTTTCTCGTCCAATCCAAGCAGTCCAATTCCGTCCGCCAATGCTTCATCCCAATAGCAACAAAAAGTGGAAATTGGGTAATGGAGCCAAGCGAAGGCGTCGCGAAGGGACTGCCAATGTACACAAAAATGAATGAATGAAAAGATGTCCCTCCCAATTTGTGTGGGGAGGATCTCACAGGGATTTATCCAGGATTTGGGTTTTTGGGGGGGGGGGAAAGTACGTACCCCGTGTACCCACCTGGATACCTGGTCCCATCCTCATCGCCCACCCCCCCCCCCCCCTCCCCAACCGACGACGGTTAGCCCAAATCTGACTTCGTCCCAAATGAGTGCCGCGTTGATGTG
The DNA here is from genome assembly GCA_024500135.1 of Heterodera carotae. Lineage (NCBI taxonomy): Eukaryota > Metazoa > Nematoda > Chromadorea > Rhabditida > Heteroderidae > Heterodera > Heterodera carotae. The sequence goes on along the minus strand of JAKKIK010000665.1, from coordinate 7,525 downwards.
GTCAACTGAGGCGATCAGCTGCACTTTGCTCGATTTGGCCAGCTCAGAGAGGGCCCTCTGATGGTCGCGCGACATAAAACGCAATAAATGCCATTTGGCGGCTGTTTTTTGTTTGGCTGCGAGACAAAGGCATCGACTGACCTCAGCTGGGCCGAGTCCATATTCAGCACAATGAGCACAATCGGACGGACTAATTGGACATCGACTGAGTTTCGCAGTGCTTAAGGGTAAGGCTAACATTAGCGTAAGAATGGCGGACGAAGTGTCCCCGGGAGGAAAACGGAAAGATCAACGCCAAATAAATTAGCCAAAATTACATTAATCATATCTCAAAATGGCACTCAATATAAAAAGGAAGCAAACAGCGAAACGAGCACCCAAAATAAAACTTTGCAATTAGAGTGAAATGATTTGATTTATAGTAATACCCCATTCCTTTAAGAATTGACATTGTTTAACCGTTTCTTAAAAACCGTTCATTTTCTTACTTATCGCCGCCGCTTCCGCGGTTTTTTGCTTTGCTTTTGGTGTTCCTTTTATTTGCAACTCTTCCGCCATTCGGTCGATTATTTTTGGCACTGTGTCAGAAGGATTAAGGCCGTCAGCAAAGAGCGATTGATGTCCTCGAGAGGACAAAAAGTCACGAAACTGTGACAAAATTCCACGTTTTGAGCCAAGACCGTGGAGCTAAAAGTGCATTAATGACAAAATACTGTCAAAATTCGACAATTAATACAATAAATTGTTTGTTACCCACCAAAATACTGAATTGACCGCTTTGCAAAAGGTGCAGCCATTGACCAAAGTGTTCGCCGAGTGTTTGTCCGCTGGGCCGGTTTTTGAGATGCAATGGCAAATGACTGTCCGACACCTAAAAAACGACATTTTAACGGTTAATTATTGTCGCATTAATCAAAAAAACTGTCGTACTTCAAAGCAACGTTTGACGGCGGCAAAGTCGCAACAGCGATTTGTACTGTCTTTTGGATGACTATTTGGCTTCACGTTTTCTCGCTGCTCCTCACACTCAGAATCAGACGAAGAAAATTTTAACTTTCTGAAATTATTCAAAAAGCGTAATTGCCGAGGGAGGAGAAGCCATTGCGTCCCTTTTGTTGGCCCAGGTTAAAGGCCCGCCTCGCCTTTGAGTGGGGCGGCCGGGCGAACGGCCGGGAGAGCGTTTCTTTGGGCTAAAATAATTACACAAAGCCGCCTCGAGTGCGTTCATTTGGTAGTGAAGACGCGAGGGAGACGGCGTCGTCCCCTGCTGCTGCTGCTCGCCCCCCGCACTGCCGTCGCCGTCCAATTTGGCATTTTTGGGCGGCTAAATTTTAGCGAATAAATAAATAAAAAAACAATGAAAAAAAAGCGAATGTCAAATTGCATTTTTCTTCTTCTCCTGCTAAACAGTTTCTGCTGTTAACTTACAGTCCTTTGAGTTGCCTGCGCGTCGCCGTCGTCGGTAATTGCCCCAATTGAACAACATTCGCCGCCGTTGTCTTTGGCATTTCTTTTTTTGTTTGCAATTAACGGCATCTTAATTGGAGAATGTTTGTTTGTTTGTTTGTCTGTTCCAAGTTGAATTGACGCAAAATATTGCGCCAAGCAAAAATGGAAAAGAGTCTCCTCGAATATCTCTTGATCGGCCAGTTGTCCAAGGCCTGACTAACGAAGTAAAATTTCCTTTTAGTACATTACGGAACCCCCTGGACCTTTGCGGGGCGGACTTTGTCTCGGAATTTAAAAATCAGAAAATTTCATTTTTTAGGTTAAAGAGGGAATAGGAGGTATAATAAGCCGATTGATAAAGAGAATATATGTAATCAGATTGATAAAGGAATATATGTGTATAAGCAGATTGATAATCGCTGTTTAGGTCGGCGAAAATGAAATCCAAAAAGTACAAAATTCAATTGACAAATTCTTCAATTTCACCCAAATGTTTCTTTGTTTTTCATTTCTTCCGTTTCCTTTTGTGTCGGCGTTTCAGCAATTGCGTCGCCCAATGGATGGCCTTAATCGGAAGAAGCATTTGATCGGATCGGAAGAAAACTGTGTGATATCGAATCGAAAATCCACCGAAATGTTCTTCAAAAGCACGCCCCAAGGCATTTGTGGGATAATGCCCTCTTCCTGCTCTTAACTTTCCATGCATCCTCCCCTTTCATTGCTTACTCCGATTTTCCCCTCTTCCCCACCATTCATCCCATCTAAAATTGTAACATTCAATCATCATTTTATCCCCCCCCCCGCCCTCACTCTGATCACCGATCACATTCCATTGGCTTTTGTGCCATTATTTTCCGTAGTTGTACATCAAAAACTGTCATCGTTATTTTAATTTGCAAGACAATTTTTCTTTTAATTATGCACAATTTTTTGTTGTTATTTTTTCCCATTGTTTATTTTTGTGTCGCTCCATCAGTCAAAGTGATGAGAAATGATTGAATGAAAGAAATGTTCTTTTGATTCCTCAATTTGTAAAATTACAAATTATGAAAAAAGGGCCGCGCCGAGGGGCGAATGATCTGAGGCAATAATCAAAGGGGAGGCACTCTCCGCAAGTGCAATTCGACTTGCAATTTCCATGAGGAGGCGCCGGGGGGCAATTGATTGGCCAACGAAACAATTTTTGTTGGGGTCGGCGCCCTTCAGCAGTTCGGACGGCGTTTTGTTCCTTCGACAACATTTTGGCACAACACCGCCGCTGGTCGGCGCATGCGTTCACATTTTTCAATTTAAGGCACTGTTTTCGATAAGCAACAAAAGTTAAGGCCGGGACAAAATGAAATAAATAAATTGAAAGGTAAAATGTAAAGGCTTACAATTGAAGTGCAAAAATGTCTGAAATGAAAAGGCAATCACCGGGGGGGGGGGGGGAGAAGGGGGGCATGGACTGTTTGTCCCCCCCCCTCTTCCCTTCATCCTGTCTTTTCTCTCCCCCCTTCGGCGACCCCACTCACCTCTCCCCCCTCTCCCCTCTCCCCTCTCCCCCCCCCCCACTTCCCATATTACTTCTTTTTGCATTGCATTGTCCTCTGTCTCATTTTGAACCAATTCCCTTTTTTGCGGCAATTAAATGCTCCATTTGTATTTAATATTTGCCCATCCTTCCATAACTTTCACTTCCCTCCCTAATCACTCCCTTTAATCATTCGCCCTAATCATTTCCTCTAATCACTCGTCCTATTCCTTCCAGCAAAATATTGGCCTTGCTTTATCCCCTTCAAAAATGCCGCTTCATCCCCTGCCAAAAGTGTCCCTCCGTGCCCTCTTCTTCATTTCGATCATTTTGCTGCCCGTTTTCGTCCCTTTCTCTCTCTCCCAAAATCCATCGGACTGTTCAAAAGCCCCGGCCGATGGAGGTTTTTTCCCACTTTTCCTTGTTTTTATCATTTCTAATTGCCACTTTATTTGCGTAGCCTCCCAACAAATTTGCAAAATGCTCCAAAGTTGGGATCGGGGCGCTCGTCGTTCAATAGCCCAGCAGCAACACAACCACCTGTTGACCAATGCGCCCGCGGTGCCGGATCAGCCGTCGTTGTCCCCGGCGGTGCCGCTGCCCTTCAACCCCACGGCTCAGTCCTGCATGGATTTGGCCTGTCTTTGTCCCTATTTTCAGGCATTACAAATCTTTTCGTCCCAATTTGTCCAAATTCAGTGCCATTTGATCACTCATTGACTGTCTTTGATTGTACTTTTTCGCAGGGAATTGCTGGCCCCGACGGTCAGTGCACATTGCCGGGGGGACAGCCACTGAGAATGGCAGTGAGGAGGGAATATCGAATGATGAGCGACGGACAAAGACAAAAGTTTCACCGGGCGATGGACATTTTGAAGAGCAGCGGTGAATTCGACAGATTTAACGACCAACACAGACAGGCAAAACTCTTCTTAGTATATACAATTAACCAATTAAAACCGGATTTCTGATCAATCGATCGCCTTTGATCGGAATTCTGATCCCTTCACTGTGCCTCTCTAATCTTAGGTTGGCGTCTCCTCCGGTGCACATTCCGGCCCGGGCTTTTTGCCGTTCCACCGCGAGTTCACCAAACGTTTTGAAATTGCTCTTCGTCTGATCGACCCGTCATTGTCTCTCCCTTATTGGGACTCCGTTCTCGACTCCCATTTGCCCAACCCGGCCGATTCGGTCATTTTCACTGCCCAATTCATGGGGGAGACTGATCTGGCCGGAAATGTTGTAAATGGACCTTTTGCGGCATGGCGTACATTGGAGGGACGCGCGAACATTTTGCGGTTGGAAAGTTTGGAAATGAAAACGGAGAATGGCACAAACAATTTGAAGACGGCCCGGGGCGGAGGGGCGCGTGCTGACGGAGAACGACCTGAACAATGTGCTGGAGCAGACTCAGATTGAGCAAGTGCTTGCTTACACAGCGCCACAACAAAGTGAGGAGAAGGCAAAGGCTGTCTGATCCAATTTGATCACTTATGATCATCGACTGATCAGTGCCTGTCCCGCTCCAACGAAGGAACCGATCAAAAGCCGTATGATCACTTATGATCATCGGCTGATCAGTGCCTGTCCCGCTCCAACGAAGGAACCGATCAAAAGCCGTATGATCACTTATGATCATCGGCAGATCAGTGCCTGTCCCGCTCCACCAAGGGGTTGATCAAAAATTGTATGATCACTTATGATCATCGGTTGATCAGTGCCTGTCCCGCTCCACCAAGGGGTTGATCAAAAATTGTATGATCACTGGCTGATCAGTGCCTGTCCCGCTCCACCGAAGGAACCGATCAAAAACTGTATGATCACTTATGATCACTGGCTGATCAGTGCCTGTCCCGCTCCACCGAACGAATCTATCGATCGATCGTTCACTATCATTCATTTGCAGATTGTCCCTATCAGCCCAACTTCGGTGCACTTGAATATGCGCATTCCCAAGTGCATCTTTTCGTCGGCGGCGACATGAAACCGCCGACTTTGGCAGCAAATGACCCCGTCTTTTATGTCCATCGTAAATCTGTCACAATTCAATTGTCCACCAAATGTTTCGTCGTTTTGTCCATTCAGATTCCTTTATCGATTTGATCTGGGAACAGTGGCGTCAATTGCGTCAGTCAAAATGGGCTCGGGAGCAGGTGAATGAAGCAACAACAAAATTGGCATTTTGGGATTTGAATTTGCAAAAAAAGGGCACAACTTAAAGGCATATCCGACAGACTTTTCGGAGTGCTCCAACGAGCGACACTTTGCCAACGCACAAATGCGACCCTTTGACCTGACAAACAAAGACGGTCAGTGGCCAAAATCGGTTAATTGAAAATACAAATTGGTTTTGACCACTTTTAGGTTTGTCCAACGCGTACACAGACAGTTTATACCGATTTTCGGCGCGTCCAAGCTGCACTTTGGAGGTGCAATATGCCCGCTGGGCTAAGTTGCCTCGACATTTTCATTGTGCAAAACTCACTTTAGGATGAATGCGACTCGCCGTTTCTTTTCTGCGACCGAAGGCCGCCCGGCGGCATTTCGCATTGCGTGTCCAAAGTAAGCAAACGAAAAATGATTTGTGAGTGCGGTGGGCCATCGATTGGACAAAATGCTTCAGTTTGGAATACAATCAGATCAAAATTGGCGGCAACTGTCAGGGCTTTGAAGGGCTCGACTGCTGCTGGGAAGGCGAGTGCCAAAATTGGCGTTGCGTTCCGCGCCAAAATCCTTTGCCAATGCCGCAAAAAGTAACCGACGACCATTTGGGACTTTCGTTTATCCGTTTATATTCTTATCACATTTCAGCCACCGCAGGCAATGTCGCTTCATCACAGCAACGGTGAATCGTTTGCCGAAACTCTTCAAAATGCAATTGGCACAGTGCCTCAAATACAGTCCCGGGTACAAAAGGCTATTAAATTCTTGCAAAATTGGCATTTTTATTCAAAAGAAGTCGGATCGGTCGAGAAAGACAAATGAGGTAATTGAAGAATGTTTGTAAAATTGACATTTCGTATTCTCGAAAGGAATTGGATCAGGCGAGAACAACGACCGAGGTAATTGAAATGAATATTGGAAGAAATTGGCATTTCGATTTGTTCTCGAAAGAATTCGGACCGGTCGAGAACGACGGCAATTATGCCAATGGGGACAGACAACGGCACAAACTCAGCAGTGACAACCATCAATAACGACAACAATTGCTTCAATGACGACCCGTGCTGCTCTGCCTGGGCCACGCTCAACGAATGTTCCGCCAATCCGGCATTTATGAACAGATATTGCCGGTGGGCATGCCATCAATGCCAAGCTCCGAAAGCCCGAAGAGGTGGGCTCAAAACAATGTCTTTTTCCAGTCAAAAGTTTAGGTTGCATTGACCGGCACATTTCTTGCGATTATTGGCGATCCGCCGGCGAATGTTCGCGCAGACGCCAATGGATGGCGGAGAATTGCCGGCTGAGTTGTGGCTGGTCAGTCAGTTCAGTTCAGTTTTGGAGAGTGACTGTTATTTACATGTTCCCCCCTCTGCTAAGGTGCAATATCAGTCAACAAAGTCTGTGCGCATCCGTCGCCCGAATGAGTCGAATGTGAAAAAATGGAAAAGAGATCTGTACACACACATTCATTTACCATTAATATGTATTGTTAGTTATATGGACAAATTTTTGAACAAATTCGACTCGAAAATCAAACCCTAATATGTACAATTTATGACAATCCTCTCCTTCCCGGAACGGGTCATTTTGGCGTGGGCCAAGTTTTTGAGCTATTTGTCAACTAAATTATATTTATTTGGTGTCGTTCGAAAGCTCTACATCTTTTGAAGCTATGAGTAAGCAGAAGCTAAGCGATTGTAAAACATTCGAAAAAGTTATATTCAATAAAATGAAAAAAAAAATTTTTGTGACTTTGTTGCAATTTGCTAAATCGCTTATACACAATATCTGCTTTCTCCTAGCTTCTCTAAGCAAATTAGCTTTCGAACGGTACCCAAATTCTAACAAATTTTCCCTCCCCTTCCTCCCTTCTTTCTCTCCCCCCTCAAATTCCCTTTTCCAATTTTGTCGTCGTCGTCGTTGTTTTCCACACTTTTCACCATCCATTCCATTCCATCTCTGTTTGTTTGTTTATTTGTTTTCCGTCTCTTCTCTGTTGTTTTTGTTGTTGGCATCCCTTTGCCTTTCCCCTCCCCCTCCCATCCCTTTCACTTTCCCTCCCTCGCCCTCCCCTCCCCGTTGTTGTTGTTGGCCTTACTTTCACTTTCCCTCCCCTCCTCCCCTCCCCCAATTTGCCCTGCCATTTTTGCGACGGCATCAACGATTATCGCCGATTATCGGCCAATTCGTCCGTCGGTCTTTGATGCATTATTCGTTTCTTCACCCCCAAACAGAAGATAATGGCGGCCTCGGTATAAAAGAGAAAACATTCGCCGGCATTCGCACACAAACAAAAAAAGTAATGGGTACTTATCCCTTTTGCGACCCCCCCTGAAACTTTTAAATAAAAAGTCGATTCTAGGGTAATTTAGGGCGCTGATTACGAATATGACCTTTATT
>JAKKIK010000664.1:0-25650 GCA_024500135.1 Heterodera carotae | reverse complement strand
GGGGGGGGGGGGCGGGGGGGGGGGGGAGGAGGCAGGGGGGGGGGGGGGGAGGGGAGGGGGTAGGGAGATGGGGGGAGGAAAGAAGAAACATTTTTTTTGGATCCGGGTTTTACACCGGATTTTGGAACAGATTAATGGTAGCCATACTACTGTCCTGCTCCCGACCAACCCTACTCCCGACTAAATGTCCTGGTTTTGCTGGTTTGGACATGCGGTCCTATTTTGCCGGGTAGAGCCAGTGGAATTAAATTTTTTTAAAGTAAAAAATAGACTATTGAATTGGTTGGGTCAAAAATGAATTGTTGGCCTCTACAGCTGGCTAATGAGTAGGGATGTCAAAAATATGGAAATCCATGTTTTTTTCCTGAACTTAGAACGGCCTAAAAGGACTATAAAACATGTTTTAGCTTGGTTTAAAGCTTCTAGGATTGATTTTCAATCCATATTTCCTGGGACCCCTAAGGATCATTTTTAAATTTTTAAAAAGTTGACTAGTAAAAAAGTTTAAACTTTTGTCAAGATCTTGGCAAGTTTAAAAAAACAATTTATTTTGTTAATTTTTAATCAATTTTTTCCAAAGGAACATTTACTCAAAAAAATATTAACTTGCCTATAATAGAATGCATTTTACTGCTGAAAATCTGGAAATGTATCTTATTTACAATTTTAATCAATTATAAACGATTTTTTGAAAAATTGCACCCCATTTTGATAAAATTTATGCCTATATCTTTCATTTTTGATCCATATTTCGGAATTATGGCCATATTTACGTCTTTATTTCCCGATTTTATATCCATATTTTTGCCATCCCTACTAATGCGAGCACGAGCTGTGATGCCTGTCTGCTGTCTTCCATTCGCCGGAGAGTGTTAGGAGTAAGACGCAGACAGATTGAGTATATCCTCGAAACATTTATCCCCATGTGTGTGTGTGTGTGTGCAGTGATGAGAGAGAGAGAATGGGCGATGTTGGCACTCTGCCATTGGGTATAGAGAAAAAAACACTAAAACGAAGCGGCGTCCCTCAAGCGATGCCGGCGGATCGGGTCAATTTTGAAGGAATGCTCCCCCCCCCCATAACCGGGCAAAAAACCGGGCATATTTTTTAGCCATTAGTTCATTGTAAAACAACGTAAAAACATTTAAACACTTTTCACCTGTTTGAGCAGATTTGGTATTGAAAGAAAGTAGGGGCACAAAATATTTGAACTAAATTTGATGTAAATAAGTTTAATTGAAACTGTTTCAATTTTGCGCTCCCGGCGGTACCGGGACTAACCGAAACAAGATAAGCACGGGTAAGAATGGAGATTTGAGTGTAAAAGTTGAGAAGGGGAAAGTGGGGAAGAGGAACATTTACATATTTTTCCGCCTAATACATAAAATAAATTGGATGGCGGTTAGGGCAATTTTAGAAGTTTTTGGAGTTTTGTTTCGGGTCAAGAAAAATATTGGGTCCGGTTTCGGGTCGGCCAAAAAGAGTTCGGGTCGGGTTGAAGCAGATTTTGTCGGATTTATTCGCGAAGCTTGGGGCAAGGATGCTTTTATTGCAAAACACAATTCTTTATGCAAAAAAAATCCATTAAATCTCATGCTTTATCATTTTCGCTCTCACAATTTTGAAATCCTAAACATTTTCAAGTTCTCCGGTGTTCAGGGGTTTTCAGAGTCGCTGATCCAAATTCTGAACCCCGGACCCTAATCCAAATAAAATGTCAAAAATTCAAACATTCATAAACCACTTTTTTTGGTTAGGTATCTAAGTAAATCACTATTTCACCCAACCGAACCCGTAATCGTATAATTTTTAAAATAATTTCTACATTTGTGTTTCATTTTTATTCACTTTAAGTTTGTATGACTCATTTTATTATTTTAGGATAATGATTACGCTTCAGATTTTCGGTGCCCTTATCCTAAAAATGCTATGCCATTCGAATTTTGTAATGGACAAAATAAGTGACCTCTTGAATCGAGTGTGCGCCCGGTTTTTCGCAAAATAATTTGATCATTAATTAATGCTTTTTTTCAGTGCTAAATGGCTAGGCTTAAATCGATTTTTATTCGTTGATTGATAACAAGTTTGCCAGGAAATGAATGTGTTGGAGCCTGTTTTGTTTGTTTTCGGAAAATACGGTCATAGGTCCCAGACTCCAAATCACCTAAAACCACTTTTATTGGTTTTTTTAGGTGCTAATAACGATAGAACAATCAATAATTTCGCGCGCTCGTCCTTTAAACCGGTTTTGACCCGGTTTAAAGTCGTGAGAAGTAGGTAAGAAATGAGCAAAAATCTGCCCAAACACATTCAATCCCTGGCAAATTTGGTATCCATCGACAGCTCTTGACGTGACAATCGATCTAGATCAGATTCAACTCGATCGGGACCATCTGAACATTTGCTAGCACTTCCAGTCGGTTGGGCCTCGTCTACAGTGAGTTCGATCAGCACCTTATTAGGCAAATTATAAAATTAAAAATTTTTAAAAATATATTTACAATAAGGCCCAAAGAAGCAGCATTGAAGCCACAATTATGGCTGCAACCAAAATGTTGCCACCAAATTTTGATTGGCCATTTTCATAGAACACCATCTGAAAAATGAATATGTATAATTTAAAATAATCATGCAAAATTACCGTTCCAATGTTGTAGTAGCGTTTGTAGGCAATTTTTTTTTTAAAAATAGGCAAAATCGGACGGGACATTTTTTTGGGTAAGGAGTTTTGTTTGTCGATCGAAGAGTGGTGGTGTTCCCTCACAGTTGCCATTCCCGAGTGGGGATGGCATAGTATGATGAAAAAAACTAGGTCACCACCCAATCGGGAACAGCAATTGTGAGGGATTATCTTCACATATGGAATAAAAGTGGTGTGTGGGGTATGTGTATATATAAATGAGGGCGATCCATATTTTGGAATTAAAAAAGTGATCAAATTTTTTCAATGTTTTATAACAGCAAATAGTTGCACAGATAAATGAAAATGATCATTCTTTTGTCCGATTATACTCCACTTCATTAAATTCATTCGCCAACAAATGATTCATTTTGTTTTGTTTGGGTGTGGGATTAGCACCAGGGATGGAAACGGATGCAAAAATGAAAGTCCGAAATCCGACGAACCGAAATTCCGGACCCCAAAAAGGTCCGGAAAATCCGGAACCCGAAATTTTTTCATCGATAAAATCGATAATTCTTAAAATTCTCAAATTTGCCTTAATTTTTTGTCTCTTTTTAAAAAAAATAATAAAAGCGTATATACATATTATGGCTGGAAGATTTTCTAGTATTTTTTTGTCAATAATTGAACTAAAATAAGGGTTTTGGTCAATTTTCAGTCTAAAATAGCTTAACGTATTACCTATTTTTAGATTAAAAAATTCAGGAATCCCGTACCTAAAAATGTCCGGAAACAGCCATTAAAAAATTGTTCGAATCTGAGAAAGTTGGTTTTCGTCCGGTTCCGCTGCCCCCCCCACCATTTTTGGTCAATAATTTTATTAGAATTGGGAGTACGGCGGTGCCGGAGCCGCCAAAAAAATTTTTGAAAAAATAGTGATATTTTAAGGGAAATGAAGGCAAAAATTGATTGATTTTAAGCTAAAATCTCGCGAAAAAACATGCAAAAAATTTTAATTTTCCTAATTTCTATCGAATTCCTCATAAAATTTGGACTCAAAAAGCGGCAAAACTCAAAAATGTGGAAAATGCCGCCCAAAGGCGGTATTATCGCTCGCTCGCCCCACTCTCTCTCTTTCTCTCTCTCTCTATCTCCCTCACACTCACTGTCTTTTTCACACTTTCACTTCCTTTTTCTCGCTCTTTCTTTCTCTCTCCCGCACACTTTGTCACACTCCTTTATCGCCTCGTTCGTCCCATTCCTCCCCTCTCTCTCCATCTCCCTCACACTCACTGTCTTTCTCACATTCTCTCATACCTCATTTCCTCTATTAGACGCCGCCCTCCATTTGACACCCCCTTCTAATTGATACCGCCCCCGAGGGTTTTTGACAAATAGACGCTCCGGGGCGTCTATTAGAGGAAATGCGGTATATATTCATGAATCTTGTAAACGAGAAATCCAAGAATGACCGACCTGTAATTTTTTTAAATGTTTTTTGAATGAAAGTTTATCAAATGATTATAGGATGATTAATAGCACATAAATTAATTGTTTTAAAAAAAAAATGCTTTTTGCCAGGGCTCACACGGAAAATTATTTACTGAATAAGACAGTCACTGGTCAAAAAAAAAGGGTTTTTGGGTAACAAAAATTTGTTAAAAATTCGCTGTTTTGAAGCCTTTTAATGTCGAATTTTAGTATTTATAAATCAATTCTTTGATAAATACAATGTCTCATTTTCAAATTGTTCAAAAATACACCATTTTAAAAATTATCATAGCAAAGTCGGGATTAACATTTGAAAATTATAAAAATTTAAGACTAAGGTGATAAATAGGGCTGCGATTTTTTGCGCATGAGATAAGCACAAAAAACGAGTTTAGCTTTGTTTGGTGTTTCTAGGATCAACTTTATAATGCCTATTTTTGCCTATTTTGGACTTTTTGTGCTTAATGCCTAGCCGCCTTTTTTGTGACTTTTTTTTGCATTTTTGGTGCCTCTTTCATGCCTTTTTTTGGCGTTTTGTAAGTTTTTGTCTTGGATTTAGTTGGAAAAATGCTCCTCAAAATTTTGACTTTTTGATTTAAAAAAAAACTCTTAAAAATTGATTCTTCTTGCTCAAAATTCAAAAAGTACGCTAGTGAAAATCGCTTTTTTGCAAATTAAAAGTTCGATTTATAAAAAAAACACTTTTTTTGTTGATTTAAAAAATTTTTGGCTTAAAAAGTTTGAAAAAATTTCATTTGCCAATTTTTATGCCTTTTTAATGTTTTTTTAGGTGCCTATTATGCGATTTTTTGCCTAAAAATCGCAGCCCTAGTGGTAAATAAGGAGGACAATTGGGAGCCCTGTGGTTTTAGGAGGATGGCATAATGATCGATGGGGATATTGTAGTTTATTACTTCATTCGTACACTTTTTGGCACAGCCAGCAGAAGCGAACGGCACGGCTTATTTGCAGGCAAACCAGCCGGGCGCTCTTCAGTCACTTCGGTCTTCTATTGTAGACCACCTGGGCAAAGATTGAATATGAAAAAATCAAATTTCTTAAAAAATTTTTATTATTTCTTTTATAAGCAAATTTTGGTCGACCAATTTGCCAAAATGCAATATGGAGGGTCAATCAATGAGTCCCCGTTTGAACTCAAAAACAAACACTTTCATCAGCCTATTTCTATATATTCTATTTTCTTTCCTAAAATTAATAAAATAAAAGCATCCATTAAAACAAATATGTTGAATAATATATATGTATTTAAGTACCCAAAACAAAGGTAATCCGAAAAAACTTTTATTATTATTACATACCTGTAAAGATAAATTAGGCCAAACAAAGTTTTCTTCTAATTCTAATTTGTATGCCGAGCATGCAAGATACAGTTTTTCACCATTGATCCAAGCAGCTACGAAATTATAGTGAGACCAAATTAAGAGAAATTAAAAATATTTTAAAAAGTATTATAAATTTACAATAAAAACATACAAAGACGAAATAGTCTAAGTTATAAACTAAAAATTTCATGAAGACAAATAAAATTGGCAAATTTAAAAATCAAAAGATCTCACTAGTATTCGCTGGCTAAAGATAATTGGTTAATTTGAACAATAACAAGTATTCGGCGGGATTTTCGCAACATTAATATTTAATTTATTTTTATATTTCTTTTGTTAACATTAGTTTTTTTAAAATTATTTTTGAAAATTCATATATCGATGATATTCTTATAAGCAAATAAGTGCAAATTACAATTTAAATTCAATATTTTAATTTATCGATTAGCCATTTTACATCTCGCGAACATAATAAAAAAGCTCGGAAGATTTGCTGTAATTCAAATTGGACAAAATATTAATTACAAAGTATTAATTAAACAGAATGACAATTATCTTAAAGTAATCTTAATGAAGATGTCATGCAACTGGGTTCTCTTATTTAAAAAAGTATAAATTTTTACATAGAATTTAAAGAAACATAAAAAATTATTAGTTATCTTTACTCGTCATTTGACGATCAAGAGCACTGAATTATTTAACACCTTTTTGTGGTTTTTATCAATATTAAAATAAAATACATTAGCCAAGATTTATTTTTATTTTTACCAAAGTTACGCTACGCATATTTAAATTTTTTTCATTATTTCTTTTTCTTGCAACGTTGCATCCACCTGGGGAACAATCTGTCCGTATTCTGCAAATATTAAATGATTTCTTGTAGTAACGATGAATCTTTGCTTATAACGATCTTCATTCAATGCTGGAAAATCTAAAAAAGCATTGTCTTGAATATATGACAATTTTAATTTAATAAATTAATAACAATTATTGTTTAATTAAGTTTCTATGAACTCATACCAGTTTGGGTAGGCAATTTTCTGTAAAACCTGGATTTTAATTCTTTGAAGAATCACGGAGTGATAGGTATTTAAAATCTCCTCGCATACTTGAAGCTTTTTATTTCGCTTATAATGTGTAAAATTTTAATTTCTTTCCAACCATTCATTGTTTCTTTTATAAGAAAAATTTTGGTGAATGCATAAAAGATTTATTACAAGCTTTTTATAAACTAATCTAGTATATTTTTAGTCCAGAAAGATCAGTTTTAAACTATTTTTAAAATTAAATAAAACCAGAATAAATGAAGATATTATTCATTCAACAAAAAAAAAACTTTTACCTGCAAACCAAAGATCTGCAATAAAATAAGTTAAAAATTAATCCCTACTGTAAACGCCTACTTTACAATTGTTTTTTTATACATTCGTTCTGAGTAATAAGTAGTTTTTAAAGCAAAAGAAAATTTTTTATAACAAATTCAATACCTAAAATTGGGTTGAATATAAATTGGTCAGCAGTCAATTTTCGGAAAATATTAGAATCTAAATTAAACGCCTGTACAGCATAAAGATAGATAAAATCCAAATTACCCAGGGACGACCAATCTTGGACATCCAGCGGCCACTCACCTCAAGAATCTAGTGCGATACGCAATCATAAAAAAAGAATCATCATTCGAATGTAAGCAAATTTATTATCATTTGCGGAACCGCGATGCTGAATATATTGTAGAAAATTGTTATATGCTAATTGCAGAAATGCAATAAAAGCTATAAGCAAAAAAACAAAGCTAAAATTACTATATCGTCGGCATCATAAAAGGTTCAAGACAACACAACCCGTTCAATAAATGATAACCATAATTATAAAAAAATTTAAATAATTATACCTCAATTTGGCAACAAAAGCAAATTAGTTTATCATGCAATTTAGAAACCGAAAAAAAGGATGCATTGTTTTATTTTTTTGAAACTTATTAAGTAAGAATAACACTGTTACTTCGATGGAAAAAGAATGTAAAAGACCAAAGAAATTTACTATTTCTTTTAAACCAAAACTCAGCAATAAATCATGAGAAATCAAAGAGAACAATAATTCGATTACATTAACTGATTTTTTTGACAAAAACTAAAAACTTACGAATGACTATATTAAATTGAATGGAAATTTATTATTATGAAGATAAATTCAAAGATGTCATAATTTAAAAACTAATATAATTATAAAAAAAATTATAATCGCATAAAAAGCTAATTGAGAAGCAAAATGTATGATCAACAATTCCAGTAGTTCCGCGTCGTACTCGGATGTCAACAATAATTTATAAAAGTGAAAAATTAACATTACTTTTTTCATTAATTCCAATAGACAATTTGTATTACGTGCTATAATGAACAAAAACTGAGGCAATCGAATATGTTTAGTTGTTATACAATTATAATATTTAGAAAATTAATACAATGAATGTTAATAGAACAGAGATCATTCTTTACTAAAACGCATTATAAAACCTTATTCAAATTCATGTTAAGCTTTTTATGCATTGGCAATTTCTTCCAATTGACCCGTCACAAAATCAAGGATGAAATAAGCGAAAATATTATTTATTAATCAAAAGATTTATTCAACAAAAAAATATTTTGAAGTTAAGAAATAATGCAAAATAATAAAGGTTGAGTAAATTTGAAAAAAATAAATAATCGACTAATATTCAACAATAAGCACAATAATAAAATTTATAAAAATCGCAATCTAATGCTGAAGACCAAAAATAGCTAAAACCAAATAAACTAAAAAATCTGAATTGGATTTGGAGTCGGACAAAATTTAACCCCTCATAACTTTAATGCTTTGAAAGTGGAATGGATTAGTAGATTCATTGATATATTTTGATTTAAAATAACTCTAACAAATAAAATATAGAATTATGGCGCACATACAATAATTTTATTTTTTATTTTCAGTGATAAAGTCGATTAAATATTATTTAATATATATATTTAAAATTTATATACATAAGGAATTTGCTTCAAAAGTGTCGGCAAATAAATCCAATTTAAAGGTTGCAGGTTAGAAAGTTTGCACTAATTTTTTTTTCTAAATTACTGACGAACATTTATTTTTTTGTTTTATTAATAAAAATAGAATTAATTAAAGAAAAGGTATTGTCGAAATCAATTCAAAATCAAGCCTAACCCGTTCATTAATCACATCTCACCATTATTTGTTGCAAAAGCAAATAGGGATTTTGTGTACTAACAGACTATCCTGCAAAAATCACATTAACCATCACTTGAACAAAAATAACAATAATATTTGCAGCATTTCATTCACTCTATATTTCCATTGATCATTTTATACCAATTCGAACTTAAAAAATATTAATTTTTTTGAAACAACTTATTATATAAAGAAAAACTTGTTTAAACACCTTTGCTTTGCTAAAAAAAACAACTAAATTTTTAATCATAAAAATGTTGATTATTATTAAAAATTGATTATTTTCCAAAAATACTTATTGTATTTTCAAACAAATTAAAGGGTGGCAAAATGAAAATAATGCATAATCTAAAAACAAACTGATTTGTAAGCCATTTTGTGGTCACTCACGCTGAGCTTGTCTAAATGCATGAGCAGGAAGAATAGCGAAAAATAGTTCACAATTTTTGTGCATGTGCAAATAAGCCGTATTGCAGTAAACAATAAACTTTATTTTCATCACCTTATAAATAAATCATTATGTGAAGTATAAGTATAAATTTTTGTTGTCAAATAATCTTTATTTGGAAGTTCCTAATAAACATAATGAAAATTTTATAATTAAATCGTTCAAATTTAATAAATGCACAAAAAAATTTTTAATTATTCAACCTTTTATACAGAAAGAAATAATAGAAGGAATGATTGGAAAATATAAAAGACCAAAGCCCAATGAACTTGTAATATAAATCAAAACTTTTTTTTATTAAAAAAATTGACAGATTACATATATAAAGCAATTCGCAAAATGAGAAATATTGTTTCATCTCAGTTCGGCGGTAGCCCAGTTAAGAGCGGTAAAATAATATTCATTCATCACCAAAGAAAAATGCCCAAAAAAACTGTGCGGAAGAAACTATGGTAAAAATCTTTGTCTATTTAAATTTCATTGAACTAAATTATCAGTCTAAAAGAACAACAATATTGAAATAAATTTTTAAAGATTTAAAAGAATAAGTGAAAATATCTTTGTGTTTTATAAAATTATTCTACACATTTTTGTTAGGTACCGTTTATGGATAAGTTTTGCTATAAAAATGCAAAAAATACACTAAAATTTATGTCTCGACGTCGCAAAATGTCCAAACAAAAAACTTGTTACAATAAAATCAATTTTTGTTATTGAAAACAATTCCATAATATTATCATTATGCTAAAAAGTAAACAACTAATGAGACAATAAAAATAAAATTAAAATTAGTTAATAAATTTATCTACAATTCTTTCTTTAATTAATGCCAAATCATCGATTGTTTCATTCAGCTGGCGTTTATCTCACAGTATTATCTCGTCAAACGCATTTACTTTTTTCGAGTCGGTTCTCCCAAACAGCCTAATAAATAACCGACGAATCAGCGTATAAATATTTATATAATCCAAAAATTTTAAACTTTCTGAAGTGTTATTCAATAAATATTTGCAATAAAACACCCTTATTTTCAAAAGCCTTTAACCTTTTATGATCTGATCTTCAGCAGGCACAAATTTTGGCTACATGGACTGAATTGAATTGCAAATTGGACAGCTTTAAATATGAGTAAATTACCGCAATTTTAAAATTGTTTTTCTAATACGCAATGAAGACGAACTGAATGTTGTTGGATCCGCCGAATTAGAACTCCAACAAGTCTTAAACGCGGAATGTCACTCTTTAACGCGGAAGTTAAAATTTAGTGTTACACAAAAAATTTTTGTGCTAAGTGCACGACAAAATCGTTCAAATTTAAATATTTTTATGCCACAATTTTTCTTTGGGTTTTATAAAAATATTCTACACATTTTTTTAAGGTACCGTTATGGATAATGTTTTGCTATAAAAATGAAAAGCTATACTAAAATTTATGTCTCGACGTTGAAATGTCCAAACAAAAAATTTGTTAAAATTTTCAATTTTTGTTATTTGAAAACAAATGCCATAATATTATCATTATGCAAATAAAAATAGACAACAAATGAGTTAAAATTGGCTAAATAATTGCATTAGTAAAATGAAAATTACTCATCCATAACTTTTTGCTTGCTAAATAAGGCATCCGGGTTTTTTGCCGTGTAAATAGCCGAGGCTATTGGCTAACTTTTTTTCGTACAAAAAGGAAAAAAAGTTTAGTGCAACGGACAGATGTAACTATAATCAATATATTAAAAATTCAAATGTAAACAATGTTAATTTTATAAAGCTTTCAGTAAAATGTAAATAAATTAATGATCATCAAATAATTAGATCCAATTACAAAGAAGGTGGTTTCTACAGTTTAAAAAATTGTATAAGTAAATTGAAAACCAAATAAAAATATAGGTTAAAAAATTGTAAAGTAGAAATGAATAAAGACCCAAATTTTTCTACAAAATGGAAATCGCTTTATTCAGGCACAAAAATATACGATATTTGTAAGCAGAGTTTATAAGTATTCGTTACATCGGCCACTGAGAAAAAGATGCGAAAACGCAGAAAAATCATTGTGTCCATCCATTTGGATAATCATTCGACAAACCATGCTTTTTAAACAGAATTCTGTGTTTCAACAAACTTAAAATTTTAGCACCTAATAAATGATTGTTTGAATTAAATTTGAAAGGAGTAAATGAATAAACAAAAATTACTCGTGCAATTAATCAAGTAAAATTGTCTTAGAATGAAAAGCATATGAAAAATCAGATTTAAGGAAATTATACATTATTTAATTTGTAATGACAAAATAAAGACACGAAACAAACCTAAGGATGTACTTTATAAATATAAGAATAAATTTGCGGAAAATTAAAATTTTAATCGGCTAAAAGATTTTACCATATAATTAATTATTACATGAATAACCAACCAAAATATTTCTCTTTTCACATTAAGTCTCAAAAAATTCATTGATGAGAGAAACTCCACATTTGAACAACAACGTCTCAGGAATACAAATTTTATGTTAAACCTTATTAAAATACAACCGACGAAATGTTGAAATTTAACCCTTATGTGTTATCTCAAAATCATTATAAATGTTATTAAATAAATTACATTGCATTGTAACTTAGCAAATCAAATTATTTAATTGGCTCAAAAATAAAAAACTGACAAAAAAAAATAAAAATTTAAGATGATACGCTCATTTTCACTGAAACCAAGCCGTATAAATGGTTAAAAAACCAAAAAATCACTTATAGCATTAGCGACGCTACTAGGATCATTGTAAAGCGTTATGAAATAAAAGTAATTAAATATCTTCATCACTAAAAGCAAAAAATCATTAAAGTCCGTTGCACCGACAAAAAACAAGGTCAAACCAATTAGAAAACATCTCTGAATATTTTTAAACATCAACTCGCAATAATGCGAAACCACAAAATTGAAAAAATAAATTAAATAACTTCAGTAAAATTGAATATAATTACTTGTTAAAATATTTTTTGAATGCTCGAATCACTGTACGACATACTATCACCACTGCACCAAGCGAGTTCCAAAATCTCTTTAAAACCATAGTAAAGATGTAGTAGTTGTGAGCAATTTATCCGTGTAGATTAAAAAAGAGTTGGACTTTCGATAAATCCTTTTGATAAATGTATCATTAAGAAAATAATAATAAATATCTCTCTATCTTTAGCTTACCGTCATCTGTAATTTATAAGAGAGAACCTAAAGGCTTCATTAATCTGGTATGATGGACGATTAAGACCAACAGTTTACTTTTATGAGACGTGGAATTATTTATTTTAAATAGTGATACAGCGAGCAATATACAGTAGACGCATGTTATTTAATTTTAAAGAAATACCAAAAAACTCACACTGCCAACGTCCTCTGATAATTTTTGAATAAAATCAAATAACAAAATTAAATAAAAATATGAAAAAGAAAAAAGTCTTAAACCTCAATTAATGAATTTATTTTAACAAATATAAGCCTAGAATTCAAAATTATTATACGAGTTATCTTGTGTGTGCTAAAAAAATCTAGCCACAGGGTTTACATGATCGATTTAATTAATTCTAATAAATTGAACATTGATGTGTGATATTTTAGCTTTAAAATTTATTAGAGAGTTTAATAAATTAACAATTTCAAACCAAAGCTTAACTCGGCATCAACATGAATAAAGCAAGTGAAGCATTATAATAAGCGTTTAAAACTATATCGGAGTTTGCAAACCTTCAAAAAAAACTCAAATTATCGCTAAAGAAAAATTATTTGAATAAAAATAAAATTAAAATTAGGTAATCAACTTATCTACAATTCATTCTTTAATTAATGCAAAATCATTGGTGGTTTCATTCTGCTTGCGTTTATCTCCAAGCATCATCTCGTCAAATGCATTTACTCGAGTCAGTTTCTTCCAAAACAGCCTAATAAATAACCGACGAATCAGCGAATAAATATCCAAATTTTTTTTTTCTATTGTATTATTGATAAACAATTGCAATAAACCAACCATTATTATCAAAACCTTTAAACTTTTTTGGTTATCATTAATATGTTAAGTCATTTGCATTTAAAGAAAATTAGTAAATCATTTAATGATTAAGTACAGTTTGTATTTAGTATATTTTTATTTAGAATTTCAATGAAAATTTTGACTATTCGAAATTTTATTTCTTACTTTTAAATGGTTTACTAAGTTAACCCTAGTAATTATTTTGAGTTTGAAAAGTTTCGGGTTGAATGGTTTAGTCATGCACATAATATTAGAAAAGACCGCATTTCGAATGGAATTGTAGTCGTTGGAGCGAAAATTGTACAAGATAGACAGTTCGGTATGGGTCATATCACGTCTTGCTCTAAGATAATTTGATAAACTGATATGAAATTAGTGCTTTATGAAATTTTTCCAGAAAATCCAAATTTTGAAATTCCGTAGTTTGGTATTGCTTTTGTCCTTTGCAAACAAGTCCGGTTATATATAGACCGTATTAAAAGTTACAGTTGAATTCGATGATATTTTCAATTATTTATTTCTAATTAAAGCTTTCTTTCTCAGCTTTTGAGAAAAAAACTTTTCTTTTATTTGTAATCTAAATTTTACTTTCTTTAAATTAGGTGGTTTTTATCTTTTTTTATTTTATTCACTTTTTATTTTTCTGATTAGGATTAGGTTTTGCCTAGCTTTCAATCAGATTTTTTATAGTTTGCTGCGCCGTCTAATTCAATAAGTTTTTCAATGATTAAATAAATTATATTTATAATTTATTCACTTTATATTTTAACATAACGGGCAGTTGCTTTACCATCAAAATTTGTTTTTATTGTATTGCTATTTTTTGTATGCAACTTTCTTTGTTTATTAGTCGTGTTGAAGTACCTGCTAGGGCAACCGTATTTCCAATCAGGTTTAAACAATTGATATTTTAAACATAGAAATTACTTTTTTAACTAAAAAGATAAAATTATAATTTTATATTGAAAAAAAAATTATGAATTGATAAGTTGTAATATTAATCACCGCAACTTGGTCCTTGTACATATAGGTGCAACAATTCAAAAAGCAAATCGCAAAATAAAAGAAGTTGCAACGTCAAAAGATTTGGGATTTGTTTTTAAAATATAGGGCTGCCAGACAAAATATGTTGTGGATGAATACAACGCTTCTATAGGTTGTAAAATTTATTTTTGTATATTTTTATTTAGCGTTATATTTAATATTTATTAAAGATCTTTGACTCTACCAAGCACCAAAAATGTCGTTTGGTGGCCTAACCAGAAGAACCAATGCCGTCTTCCAGTGCGACAATATGTTCCCATATTACCGGTTTATAATTCTAATTGAGTGTGAAAAATGCAAAGCTGTGATAGTAATTTTATTTGTGATATTTGCTAAGCAAAATTATTTTAATTTTTGTGATTTTATTTTTAATACTATTTGTGATACATATGCTTTTAATTGATTGTTTTTAATAGCTGTTTTGATATAAAAAAATTTTATCTCGGTTATAGTTGTGGGGAAAGCACATGCAAAATTTACTAATATTTATACGTTTTTTCTGAATTTTTCATCATGCTTAGTATTTTGAAATTAATTTACTCGCACTGTATTTTTTTCAATTTTCTTAAATAATTTCTGTCACAACTTAGTTTTAGTTTTTTAATTGCTCTAATCTCGGTAGATGATTTTTGATATTTTCAATAGCTTTCTTTTCACTGGTACTTTTTGAAAGTATCTTTTGGAATACGCATTCTTTTATCAAATAGTTCGATATAAAATAAGATTTAAGATGCAATTAACTGTTTAATTTTCTGTGCTTCCAGTCGAGGTTGCTATTTTTTTAAAACAACTTTTCTGTATCAATCATAAATTTTAGAATATTGATTTTTTGATAATAAATGGTTTTATTTTTATTTAAATTGTTAGCATTGCGCGTGGGAGATGATCCTGGTGACACCGAAGACTTGTCATCAGGATAGTACTCAAATTTCTGAATAATGTATGTCTAACTTACTATTATTTAAAAAATGTAAGGAGACTTTGAGGTTCGCTCGGGGGCGGGGGGACTTATTACCCCCCCCCCCCACACACCCCCCACACCAAAATCTAATAAAAATTTCTGAAAAAATGAACATCATTAAAAACTTTATTATACATTTCTTTGATTTTTTTTTTGTTAACAACATAATTTCCTTGCAATAATTGTATGATGTCAGTAATTACAAAGTAATTAATTGCTGTTAAACAAAAACATAGTAAAAAATCCATGTGAAAACCAACAAAAAGACATACGGGAAAATAATTCCCGTTCCAAATATTCGATAATTTATGCAAAACTTATAAATCTGATCATAATATGTCAGCGGCATACCACCAGCAATTTTCGCAAATAAATATTATAAACATAATAAGTAAGTTCGAAACTAATCAATAAAAGAATGGAAAGCTGTGTTCAGACAAATTCCAAACTTGCACAACAAATTAAACAAATTGTGAGGCGAATGATTTAACCAATTTAATAAAAAACTAGCGGGTGTGGGCATGCATGGGTGCTGTTTTAAAAGCGCTTTGCGCTTATTGAGCTTCGCTACCTAGGTTTATTAGCCTGGCAGTTCCTACGGTTATTGATTTGAAATAAAAGTACAAACATGGTTAGAAGAGGTACAACCAACCATGGGTAGAAGAGGTACAAACAACCATGGGTAGAAGAGGTACAAACAACCATGGTTATAAGAGGTACAACCAACCATGGTTAGAATAGGTACAACCAACGACGGGAAGAAGAGGTACAACCATGGTTGGAAGAGGTACAACCAACCATGGTTAGAAGAGGTACAGCCAACCATGGTTAGAAGAGGTACAACAACTAAGGTTAGAAGAGGTACAACCAACCACGGGAAGAAGAGGTACAACCCCGGGATGAGGTATAACCATGCACGGGAAGAGGTACAACCCCGGGAAGAGGTACAACCACGGGATGAGGTACAACCCCGGGAAGAGGTACAACCACGGGAAGAGGTACAACCCCGGGATGAGGTACAACCCCGGGATGAGGTACAACCCCGGGAAGAGGTACAACCACGGGAAGAGGTACAACCCCGGGAAGAGGTACAACCATAAGAAGAGGTACAACATGATTAAAAGAGGTACAAAGATTCATTCTGAGAAGGGGGGGTGGACTTCTATTAGAGGAAAGGGAATATTTTGACATTGCCGCCGCTCAAACTCGCTTCATTTTGCAAATCGAATCGTAGTGTAAATACAATTTTTGAAGGGTTTTTGCAGTAAACAAACCAAATATAGAGCCTTTAAAGCTCTATTTTTCCAGGTAAAAAAGTTCAGAAAATAACAATTCTAAAAAAAGTTAAGAATTTTTTTCTGAAAATTCAATAAATTCCAGAGAATTGGCTCTAACTTTTGGAGTTTTTGGATTTGAAGAATCTAATAATATCATAAAATTGTACCTATTTTTCTGTATCTTATCATCCCAAAAAATCCACAGTGCATGCATTTTAAACAGAGTTATGATTCTTTGAAAGTAGGCCCAAATTTTCCCTATCCCCGACCAAGGGCCAAAACGGGATTTTTCAAATTCTCATTCATAAACTCAAAAAAAACTTTCAAAAGTCAGAAAAAATCATGGGATCCACCCAAAAATAATTTCACGTTTCTGCACGTATTACGAGCTGAGTTATTAATTTTTAAAATCCCTTCCCCAGCCATTCCCAGCCAAAAAAATGAAAATTAAATTTAAATTTACCACCCAATATTTTTTCAAAAAAGGCACCAAGAAGAACAAAAATTTATAAAATTAATTCCACATCCATACAACTGCGTTGCGATGCTGAAAAAAACTTTTAAAAAGGTCACCTGAAAAAAATTTTTGACCTCGAAACGGCCATCCCCCAGCAGCGGTACCCAAATGTCCCCAGCGAGTTTTTTGTAAAGAAAAAAATTCTCTTCAAACTCGTCGGTGCGTTTTTTAAAAGCTCGCTTTGCGAAAGAAAATTTTGACAAAAAATGTTAAAAATTTAAGGAAAAATTAATTTTTAAAATAATGTATAGTTAAAATTTTACACTGATTTACAATTGATTTATAATAAATAAATCTCGATGTGCATGACATTGCATAAAAGCACTATAACACTTGTACAAAGGCGCAAGGTAGCCGTTTTTTCGAATTACCGTATTTCCTCTATTTGAAGGCCCCCCTCCATTTGAAGACCCCCCTAGAGGAGGATTGAAAAATAGAGGGCCCCCCCCCCCCCCATTTGAAGGCCCCCCTCGAATTGAAGGCCACCCCTAAAAGTTTGAAATTTTTCGACAAAAAATGCGTCGCAAAATTTTTTTTTGTTTTTGCACCAATTTTCTAATGTTAATTGGATTATAGGGAGTACCAACGATGAAAATTTATATGCCTAGACATACCTAAATTTTCCATAAACTTTTCGTCGTTTCATCCGATAGATTCGATTAATTATTTATTGTAGGCAATTATCAATTTTATTTTTTATAAATTTTTGTTTACAATGTTTTGCCAGATAAGTTTTAAAAGAAACATTTTATAGAAGATTGATCATTCGCTTCTTTGATGGTAAAAAATTTTGAAAACGTCAACTTTGAAAAATATGTGAATTTTTTCTGGTATTTCGAACTTCTGAACAAAAATGTTGCAATTTTTTGAATTTATTTATAGAATCAAAAAATTTAACATTTGAACAAGCGGATCTTTGCCGCTGCTGGCAATGGCCAAGAGTTAAAGCAAAATCCCCAAATTCGGACCTCTTTTTGCTCAAGGCTTGGGTTTGCAGAATGGAGTTTTAGATAGTTTATGAATTAAATTTCGAAATGATTTTTTGGCGTAATGGCCGCGCTAAATTCAATTTTTGATTTAAAAATCCAATCTTTAGGGAGTGTGTTTTTGTTTCGTGTTTCGTGTAAATTTACATGAAACTCGAAACGAAACTGGCAAAATTTTTCTAAATGAAACAAAACAAAAACGCCAAAAAAGCACAAGAGAATCACGTAACTAGAAGAAACTAAACTTTCGTACATCTCTGTTTTTACATACTTTATGTTCGGTGCATTTATATTTATTTAAAGTATTTTACGATAATTATCAAAATCTCATTTATTAAGGCCTCCATTTCTAATATTATCGAAGATTAAAAGATTATTAAGTTAAGTTTTCTTTCTTTACGTAAAAGAATTAAATTTTGCAATATGAGCTTCTACGTTGAGTTTTATTATGCCCTTTTTGCCCTTTTCGTAATTTTCGTGCCCTTATGCCCGTCCATGCCCTTTTTGGTAATTTGATCCCTTTTCAAGCCCTTTTTGGCATTTTTTTGAAATTTTGTAATAAATTTGGCTGAAAATTAGCAAAATGCACCCCTAATGACTTTTTTGATTTTTCAAAAAAGCATCCTTAAAGATCGATCTTTCTTGTCCAAAATTCAATAAGTGCACAAGTAAAAATCGGCTTTTTTCTATCACATTAAAAAAATGTGCACCTAAAAAAATAAATTTTTTTTTAATTAAACACCTTTTGATTTCCCATGAAATTTTGTTGATTTAAAAATTTTTTGACTCAAATAATATTCGCGATTAAAACTTTTTAATGCCCTTTTTGGTGTTCTTTTTGGCATTAGGTGCCCTTTTCAGGCCCTTTTTGAACTTTTTAGGTGCCCTTTAGGGCGCCCTTTTCGCTACTTTTTGGTGCCCTTTTTTGACAGCCCTAATTATTAATATAAGATTCTGATTATCATTGTCTATTTTTTAAAATAAATTAGTCGCAAAGCTTAAAATTGCATTACAAAACATTAATTTTAAACCATTTACCTAATTTTAAGGTTTTTTAAGGTATGAAGGGTTTTAAATAAAAGCCACGATCGTTTCAATGCTAGATAAGAATCAAGGCTATTATAAATTTTAAGCGGCGTCGATTTGTAAAATAAATCACGGAATAAGTTCGGGTTTTTCTCACATGGCTGCGCTACGGCTTCGTTACTTCTTTTTTGGTTAGTTTGCCTTTTAAATTTTTATTTGATAACAGGTTTCGCGTACAAGCGGAAATAAAAATTGTTGTTTTATTAAAAACAGTTTTTTCATAGAGGCTCTGGCCTTAAGATAAAGTTTTACATTGTTGAAATTCTAAACGGAACTTTTAAATTGTATATTCTTCTTTTAATACCCAACTCGTTTTTTTTTCTTTTAAATTTAAAACAATTAGTTCTCTTATAAAATTGAGTTTTTTATTTAATTTCCAAATTAATCTTTCTTAAATATTGTAGTAGTATAATTTTTCAGTCGGAAGATTAAAATATAATTTCAAATGAGTGATTATCTTAAGTGGTGGTTGAGAACTTAAAGAAAATGTATTTTTTTATTGTTATATTTGAATGATTTTTACACTTTATATCATGATTAGGACCAATGGCCCTATTTTCGGTTCCATTGTCTCCATTTCCGACTCCTTAAATCTTTAAGATATAAATGATGAGGAAGTAATTTAGGTTAATTATCATTCTGTTTGGCTTTAATTTTCCTTAATTTGAATTTATCAAATCGTAAATTAACGTTTATTTTTTATTAGTTACTATTTTATGTATTATACTATGTTGGCGTTCCGTAAATCAATTCAGT
The DNA here is from genome assembly GCA_024500135.1 of Heterodera carotae. Lineage (NCBI taxonomy): Eukaryota > Metazoa > Nematoda > Chromadorea > Rhabditida > Heteroderidae > Heterodera > Heterodera carotae. Next base: position 5,884 of record JAKKIK010000664.1, on the reverse strand, counting down.
TGAAGTGAGTATCCCGCTTTGTATCGTCGGAAGGTTTACCAACAGCACAGCTATGGTGATTAAACTTTTTAAGATTTCAAAGCTTTAACTACTTATAATTGCGCCACATTGATTGCATTCCTCGTGTAGAGTGATGGTTTTTTCACAAGCCTTTTATTATAATTCCGTAAAACAACTCGCAGTTGGTCGCAGAAACGTCACCGTTTATTATGTTCCTTGATTTATTTCTTTGTGTATTTTTATTTAAAATTTTTCAATCTTCTAAATTAACGGTATTTTTTTTGTTAATACTTACAGTCTTGATATAATTTTATCGTTAATTTTACCAAGACTTATTAAAACAAATGATTATTATCTGAAGCGTGCCAATGTATGAAGTTAAAAAATTTCAAAACAAAGTAATTATTTAAACAAAAATTTAATATTAAAATGTTTAGTAATAGAATTTTACTCGCTCAATAATGAGCTGATGTTTCAAATCTTCAGTTATTAACTAAAAGTTTGATATGATTAAAAGGAACCTGTTATTAAAAAACTTAGAAAAAAGCAAAAAATTCAAAGATTCATATTAAGTTACGGAAATGAAAGAAATGTAAATTATTTGTTTTATTTGATCAAAATATAAGTTTTAATCAGCTAGATACTAGTGTCGCAGTAAATCATTTATCTTCTGCAATAAAATTTATTGACTGGTCTCGACTAAAAAGGATACTAAAACTGGAATATACAACACGGTATTAAAAAAAGAAGGAGCAAAACTTCATGCTTCTATCTTCTTATCTTATTTGTTAATGAAATATTCATTGATTTTACAAACTTATAAAAATTAGCATTCTATATGCATTACTAAAAAACATTCGTAGTTAATATTCAACATCTAATCAAACTGAGATTATTTTAACAAATATGGATCCGACCAAGAAACTTTCCTTTAATAAATACTGCAGAAAAACAATAATTTTATCTTATCAACGAATATACACCATATCAATTAAAAATTCTCATATAACAATATGGTAAACTTCATATTTTTAAATAAAAAAACATATCTCATAATTCGGTCAAAATCACGGGGTGAAGCACTCCTATGGCAAAAAGACAAAATAAAGATAAAACATAAACATTGTAAAGAAGTCAATTTCTAAAATTAAAAAAATACATATTATGGAAGTTCCATTAAATTTTAATTTCGCTGAATTTCCGAAGGGCAAAAATGGATCTTATATTAATTATTGTATTATAAGAAAATTGCTGGTCTGAATGTTTTCCCCAAAAAAATATACGAACGTCGCTAAAACTCCGTGCGGGTGCAAGTTCTATGATAAGTTACTTTGTTAGAATTCATTTCAAAAGAATTCCATCAACGAACACTAAATCTTCAGAATTCTTAAAAGCGACAATTAATCAAAGAAAAAAGTTTTAAAATCAAATGCGTTATTTTCCGACAAAACTGCCTAACTTTAAACAAAGACACACACAATTAATATATAGTACCAGGAAGTCTAATCAAATAATTGGCCAAGCATATTCGTATTACCTAGTAAATAATGGCAACATGCGAATTGCATTTTCAAAAATTAAACATTATTATTTGATTTACTAAGTACATAAAAATAAAATTAAATTAAACTAATAAAGTCAATGCATAGTTCGAAGCTTCGAAGGAGAAAATGGAGACTTGAAAAGCATAAATCTTACAAAAGTAGCGCACTAGTTTGGTATTTCTTGTACTAAAGAAGTTTATTATAAAAATTGCAAGTGACCTAAATGAAATGTTTAAAAGGCTATCTAATTAAGAAATGGATTTTTTAAAATCAAAATTCGAAAATTATTTATTGTTGTCAAAAAATAATTACTTAGAAAACTAAAACAGCACAAAAAATATGCTAGATAACAACGACATGTTGCTTTTTTTCCGAAGAAATTAAATGAATTTTTCATACTATCCCCCAACTCTTCTTTAACAAGCAATTTAGCAATTTTTGTAAAATACAGAACAAACAAAGAGCACAAATAATAAATGACACTAAAATAGAGACGAAAAATTATTAATTCTCATGACTGGCGCTATTAAAAGTATAAGGATTATAGATATTAAAGGGTTATTTAAATGGTTTAGATTATGACAACTTGAAAAAACAATCGCAAAATATTTATAAAGATTTATAACCCATTAAATTAAATCGTAACTTAATGAAATGCTGCTTTAAAAAGATTATATAAAAAATAGACAACACAAATTCTGTGTCTCAGTTACTAAAACCCAAACAATAAATTAAATTAAATTAAAAAGAATTCTACCAACTGGATTGAAAAGGCACTTATTAAAAATTAAAATGGCTTGGCCAACGAAAAATAAGTCTCGCGTGTTCGGGCAAGATCTTGACAGCTTAAAATATTAATTTTAATGGCAACATGCGAAGTCACGCTTTTATCACAAAACAAAGACTTGAGCTTTATTTTATCGAAAATTTAGCAGAATTTTGTAAATTTGAGTCAAATCATGATTTAACCTAGACGTGCTAAAAAGTGAAACAAAAAATATAAAAAAATAATAGACTAATTATCCGATTTCAAGCAACTTAACCTACAAATAAAAAGAACCATTAATAATAATTTGCAATTTATAAAAACTCCGTTTAAGTTGGCACAGCATTTTTTTCAAAGATAAAATCTATCCTAGCCTGATACAAGCTTTTATTATGGGAGAAAATATGAGAAAGATTCATTCAAATTATAAACTTAAAAAAATTATTTTAAAAATGATGACTAAGATTGAATCAATTGAAGAGGTTCTTATCTCGCAGCATATAATGAATAACCTAATTACAAAAATTAAAATATCAAAAATAGTTTTTTTCGCACCCATCGATGAAAAGAGATGAAAAGAACAGTAAGTTGAATTCAAAAAAAACAAATTATCAAAGCATTTAATTCTAAAAAGTAAATTATCTAAAAATTAAAATATTTGCAAATCTAAAAAATTACTTAACATGCATAAATTAAAATAATTTTTTATTGAAAATATATTAATTAAGGCTAAATTATAGCGAAGAATATTAAATCATACATCTACAATATCAGCATGTCCACACGAGGTAAAATTTTAGCAGGCAGCTTGTAAAGCATTTTTTGTAGGCTTTTAATTTCACGGGGTACCACGAAATCATTCCTTTAGTTCGCTCGCATTGCTTTCGCCCAGATGATCCATTGGTTCGGCACTGGACAGCGCCGAAAAAAGTTTCGCTTGGGTGATTATTGTTAACTTATTGGTCCAGTAATGATTGAAGAAAATCAAAATTGGCCAATACCTATTATTTTTAAACAATTTAACAAAAAAATAAATATCCAACGCAGCATATACATTTACATAAGTATCTGAAAAAGAAAATTTAACCAAACCTACAAATTACTTAACTTGCAATAAATTAAATATTAATTACTTTACTGTTAATTAAATCTAACAAAAGTCATATAAATATTACATTTTGAATAATGAGAAATAGCGCAGACGCAGCAGACATCAAACATGTTACGAGCACGCAGCAATATCCAATTATTCAATTCACACTTTATTACAATATTAGTTTCCAAAATTGGAAAACATTTCTCGAAAAAATATTAAAATTAAAATAAAAAGAAGATACTAGATCAATAATTCGCAATTTGTTTATATTTAAAAAAAATTCAAACATTATCCTTTTAAAAAAAGTGAAATGGAATTTTGTTTATATATTTTCTTTTAAAATTTACAATGAAATGACAATTAAATTCCTTTTATTATTTATGATTCTTAACACAAAAATTAACTTAGCCCGGAAAAATTTTGGCAAAAAAAAAAAAAAGAATAATAAAAATTTAAATGATTAAATTGACAAAAGCTATATTAACAATCAATATCTGCTCTACACTCAATTAACTTGCAAATAAAGACCAAACACAATATTTGTATCTCAAACAATTTAAACTAATTTAATTCTTAACTGTCAAAATAAAAATAGGTCCATATTAGTACTGCCGAATTATCCCTTGCACTACCGGTATTTATCAAAGAAAAAGCACTTAGATCATGAGTTTAAAAACTGGTAGATTTTAATTTAAACCAACCATATCTATCCCTAACCAAATAAAATCTATTAAATTACATAACTGTCAAAACTAAAAGAATAGGGCAATGGTTCCGCCGAATTTATAAATTACCGTATTTTCTCTAATTGAAGCCCCCCTCCCTTTGAAGCCCCCTCCCAATAGAAGCCCCCCTTGGAGGAGGATTAACAATAGAAGCCCCCCCTCCCTTTGAAGCCCCCCTCTAATAGAAGCCCCCCCCCCTTCTCTAAGGGAAAAATTTTTAAGAAAAAAAAAATTTGTTTTTTGGTGAACATTACGGACAGAACTACACGTTTTAAAAGTACCCCGGGCCAAATGAAGTTTATTTTACCTGTGGGTTGCAAACCCGTAAAAAACAGTCAAGATGCAAACAATAAAAAAATAATTATAAGAAAATATTCGATAAAATAAAGATTCTTAGCTAACTAAGGTTTTGGAAAATAAAAATTTGAGGATATAACCCGTAAAAAATCCGATAGAGATCCAAAACCGCAAATATTTTAGTACCGTCTCTGTAAAAGTTCTGTGCAGGGTGGTCTGGTTCGTTCGTGATTGAGAACTTATTATTAAGATGGTCCGAATGTCGAATATATATTAGGTGCCATAAAACCGCTCAGTTTTGATTTAAAAATCAATTATGGCAGTTTTTGACACCCAAACTTTTTTTGTCTATTTGACTTTCGGAGTCATTATATAAAACTTCAGACAATAAATAAATAATAATTATTTTTTAATTGCCTACTGAAATAATTTACCAATAAAACAGGTAAATATTAAAAAAAATTAGAAATTCAGAATAATGTGGAACTATTTTCCAAAGAAACTTGAGTTTTTAACCAATTACAAAAAAAAATTTCAAAATTGAAACAAATTTATGTAAAAACTACTAAAATTTTAAAGACTTTTGACTGAAAATTGACTAAAAAACCTTCGTTTTATGTTATATTTTATTTAAAAAATGATCGAAATATAGAAGCCCCCCCTCCCTTTGAAGCCCCCTCCCAATAGAAGCCCCCCCTCGGAGGGTGATTGAAAAATAGAAGCCCCGGAGCTTCAATTAGAGAAAATACGGTAGTAATTAATATACATAAATTCAGATTATCATTGTCACTTGCCTTTGTTATACTTCAGCAACACGTTGATCCAAATTCATTTATGGTAATTAATGACTCTAAACGATGTGCAAATAATTTATCCCTCCGGAAATATTCATTCAAAATTCTAGCCAATCACTTAATTAAGTGTAAATTTTCAATAAAAACCAAATTTTTAAAAAATAAATTTGTTGCTAAAAAAATTAAAATTTTATTAAAACAGAAAATAATCAAAACAAATTCCAAATAAAAAAGCGCACTAACTATCGTTATTTGGTGTCTATTAAAATTAAACGATAACCATACATATATATATATATATTAATCTTTAAATAATCTTTTAATTAAGTTCCCAAAAGTTCCACTTTTGTTACCATGTTTTCTTTCTGCTGGACTACGCGTTGGAGGCTGGAACGGCTTCATATTATTAATACAATATTTGAACTTTACATCAAATATTTAAATGTTAAAGAGATAATAAAATATATAAAACAATTTTAAGATTGAATATATTTAATCTTTTTATCAAAAAGTTTTATTGGTTGGATAACTACGCACAATGATACATAAATACATAAGAATGATAAAATGTGTTATATTCAAAATGACCTCATATTTAATTTAAATAATTGTGAATCTCTGGCATTGTGTTTTTCTAGATTGTTCCATTTTTTGGGTACTTT